>SDVV010030239.1:0-11700 GCA_016164225.1 Gammarus roeselii | reverse complement strand
TATAAATATACATATATGTATATATGTTGTTTTGTGTATTGCCTCGCAAAGCGGGCTGCTGGTCCTGTTCAGTCAACTTTAGGTTCTGTTGCGATTAATTACAAACGATTGTCGCGAATATTTTGCCAACACATCACGACACACATAGACTTAACTATAGATGGTCGGCGCCGCTGGTCCTCTTCCTACTTGATATTCGTCGGTTCTTCAGTAGCTACTTATAATTGATGTCATAACAGTCATCATATCATAAATAACGTGTTGCTCATGTCACTCCTTTAACCCCAATATCAAATTATCAACATAACCGCGTGTGTTATTTATTCACATTTACAACGTTTAACTGTAATTCACGACGAAATGTCATACATAAAACCATAACCAACTCGCTAGCAGCCTTGCATACAGTACAAACCTACTAGCAGCAATATTTTATTCAATAGATAGATAGTACTAAAATGGCATTACAACGAGTTGGTCGCAGTTTTACGAGGAAGAGAAGAAAGAAGTGGCAAGCTTGCACCTCCAGCAGTACACGATCGTCAGCACGACAACGCAGTATCTTTGCAGCACACCACTACTTCAGGACCTCTAGAAAGAACGTTTGGCCGCTATCAGCACGAATATTTCTCGCGTATCTGCATCAATGAGGAAGGCAAGAAATGCTGGAGGAGTAACTCTCAAAGGATATTTTCCTCTGGAGCCTACAGCCTAGGTCGCCTTAAAAAAGAATTCTTGCCCAGCGCTGAGCACTTGAAGGGAAGAATAGGAGGGAAAAGAGGTGGGGAAATAAGAGTAATAGGTGAAGGAGGTAAATGGGGTGGTGGAAGAGAAGGAGGAGCATGTGGTGGAAGAAGAGGAGAAAGTGGTTGAGCTGGAGAAGGAGATGGTGAAATAAGCAGGAAGAAGAAGAAGAAGGAAGTGGTGGATGAAGAGGAGGAGATGGATGAAAACGAGGAGGTGGTGGATGAAGAGGAGGAGGTGGACGAGAAATAGCAGGGGGGAGAAAGAAGGGGAGGAAGTGAAAGCGGTTTAGGAGGAGGTGGAAGAGAAATAGCAGGTGGAGGAAGAAGAGAAGGAAATGAAAGTGAAGGCGGTGGATGAGGAGGTGGAAGAGAAATAGCAGGGGGAGAAAGAAGGGGAGGAATTGAAAGTGAAGACGGTGGAGGAGGGAATAGAAGAAAAATAGCAAGGGGAAAAAGAAGGAGAAGAAGTGAAAGTGAAGGTGGTGGAGAAGGAGGTGGAAGAGAAGGTAGAGGTGGACGAGTAATCGGCGGACCTCGGTGGACCTCCACTCAAGAGCTTAGACCAGCCAGGGGATTGTACGGCCTTGAAACTTGAAAGGAAAGATGGAATGTCTACATTAGGCTTAGGAAGGCCTACGTAGTGTTGCAAAGATGTATCTGCACTTTTCGATGTCCAGTAGCGAAATATTTGTTGATGGTTAGTCTACAAGCAAAAGAACTAGACTTTTCCAACGTGAAATTTAACTTTATATTGAATTTTCTTACAGTATTATATCTGGACAATCCATCTGTATGGATAATAGAAATTAAATTTTCAATAAGTTCAAATATCGAGCGGAAAATGATCACTAAAGATTTTTCTTAGTCTTCAATCTTAAACTATTTTTCTCCCACTACTGTACCGGAGCGAGCAAAAATTCGTTTATGGTTAGTCTGTAACCGGGAAAACAAATTCGACTTTCCCCACGTGGAATTTAACTTCATATAGAAATGTCATACGGTACTATGTATGGACAAAGCCTCTTAATGGTTAACATTAATCAAATTTCCGATGAGTTCAAATATAGAGCAGAAAATGGACATTGAAGATTTCACTTAATTTTAAATCACAAACGAATTTTTGCGGTCTGCTGTAAAATTAACACGAAACTGTGAAAGTTCACCAAACAAAATAGTGGACGAAACGAAACTGAAAATTAAATATTCGGCAAATAGTTGATATGAAAACATCTCGTTATAAGACATTTCGCAAACTTCTAGCACATAATTTTTTGAGGGATAACCAAAAACTTGGCAAAACCAGCAGTTCACTAAGCAGCCAATATCAGCAGTCCATAAAACAGTCAATATCAGCAGTCCGTACAACAGGCCATATCAGCAGTCCATACAGCAGCCAATATCAGCAGCCCATAAAACAGTCAATATCAGCAGTCCGTACAACAGGCAATATCAGCAGTCCGTACAGCAGGCAATATCCGCAGTCCATACAGCAGCCAATATCAGCAGTCCATAGAACAGCCAATATCAGCAGTCCATAGGACAGCCAATATCAGCAGTCCATAGGACAGCCAATATCAGCAGTCCACACAGCAGCCAATATCAGCAGTCCATACAGCAGAGACTATCAGCAGTCCATACAGCAGCCAATATCAGCAGTCCATAGAACAGCCAATATCAGCAGTCCATACAGCAGCCAATACCCAGAGGCAGTCTGTAACCACCTTATCGCGCCCTAACTCCTCGTCTCGCCTCCACCTGGCAAGCTTGCACGCCGCCCGACCCAATTTATTGGCTTCGCACTCCCGCGAAAAACTTACAGTGCATAAAAACTCACGGGGTATTTGGTTTATTGAAGGAGTAGAAGAGAGCATGTGGCAGAAAAGTAAGACATACGCGAAAATACGGGAGAGACAAGGGAAGGGAAGCGTAATCAGAAATGCTGGGGATCACTTGAGATAAAAAAATAAACAGCTTTTCGACGTGTGAATTGAACACTTCTGTGGACAAAAGAATAGAAATTCCTTTGTGTGGATAACGACTGTCACTATCCTGTTCCTTTCACGTGACACTAGGATAGCTTCCGCATTGCTTATCGTAGACAAACACCAGACTTGGCGGCAGAGGTGAGAACAGCTTAACAAATTGTGACATAAGAACTTGCTCCAGAGATAACCGAGAACAGAATGGGCTGTCCCTCACGGCAGGAGTTGTTGGAAACAAAGAAAATGATGCAGGAATGCCGCAATGTTATGCAAATTTGGTACCGTAGATCTTGTCGCTGTTACTTCTTGCTATGACGGTTAGTTAATTGAACGTCTGGTT
Source organism: Gammarus roeselii (assembly GCA_016164225.1). Classification (NCBI taxonomy): domain Eukaryota; kingdom Metazoa; phylum Arthropoda; class Malacostraca; order Amphipoda; family Gammaridae; genus Gammarus; species Gammarus roeselii. Next base: position 8,632 of record SDVV010030239.1, on the reverse strand, counting down.
ATGACGTCAGCACTGTAGTGACGTCAGCACAGTAGTGACGTCAGCACTGGAGTGACGTCAGCACTGTAGTGACGTCAGCACTATAGTGTCGTCAGCACTGTAGTGACGTCAGCACTGTAGTGACATCAGCACTGTAATGACATCAGCACTATAGTGACGTCAGCACTATGGTGACGTCAACACCGAAGTGACGTCAGCACTATAGAAACGACAGAACTATGGAAACGACAGCACTATAGTAACGTCAGAACTGTAGTGACGTCAAAACTGTAGTGACGTCAGCACTACTGTGTCGTCAGCACTGTAGTGACATCCGCACTGTAGTGACATCCGCACTGTAGTGACATCATCACTGTAGTGACATCAGCACTGTGATGACGTCAGCAATGAAGTAACGTCAGCAATGTAGTGACGTCAGTACTGTAGTGACGTCAGCACTGTAGTGACGTCAGCACTGTAGTGACGTCAGACGCTCAAATCCAATACGCGCGAGGCGTGGAGGGTAGCAGCGCCTTACCATTGGTCAATTCAAACCGAATAGAGGCAGGTAACTTTGGCCAGGGACTGGGAATGCATAGCAAGGAGTGCAGGGCCAAACGTTACCGTGTGAGGTCGGGAGGGCCAAACCTATGGCCTTCAACCTGTCTTACCTGTCTCCTGGATTCACATTAACCTCTCCTGCTCCAGCACTATCCCATTAGTCTTCACTAGCCCTTCAATTTCATTACAATGCAAAGCTAAAAAAATCGGTAAACGAAGCGAGCTTTCAAGCAGAGTTTATTAAAAAGTGTTGCTGTTCAATGAACTGCTGTCGGTAATAACGACTATTATTTCCTTCAAAATCTTCAAGAGAACATGTGCATGTTTGTACTTGGAACTGTAAAAACTTAAACGTGGATGCGCAGAAGCGTCTGCAATAACCGCAAACATATTATGCAATCACTGACCAACACCAACCGTATTTGTGATGAGCCTCAATTCACGAACGCACCAATTTGTGCACTACCATGATATAAGATTTTTGATACCAGTGTGCGGGTAACATTCACATGTTTAACACACAAATGTTCTCACATCAGTGTCGTACAGGTTCAACGAGTTTGAGTCGAGTGGGTTTCTCCGTCATTTACGCCCTGTGGTGAACACAGACACGCCAAACTCACAAGCATTCTAATACGCAATTTGGTCGACAAAAATCAAATCAGCAAGTTTTGCCGCCTGTTTGCCAAAAAGAAAAAGAAGCACATCAAAACTCGTACCAAATTCTGTTAGAGAATCTGGCCAATCAGGGCCCGAGTTTCCTGAGCCTGAGGCCGCGCGTGATTGGCTGGAAATGGTCGCTGAATCTTAATCGCAAAATGCCTGAAAAATACGGAAAAAGACGACAAAAGTTTTGCGATGCGGATATGAGGGAGCGGCTTTTGAAAAACTGAAACATGAATGGATTTGAGGTGCGTTTTGCGGGTAGTGGAGACACGGGCTGTGACATGAAACAAGTGCCATCGTGGAGGCTTGAGGATTGCAGGAATAAAGGAACAGTGGTAGTGAATGGGCAAAATACTGTGTGTATCTAGACACTATTGAGATTATACTTTATCTTGTATTTGATAATGCATCTAGACACTATTGCTAATAAACTTTACCTCGTATTTGGACGACGTATCTAGGTACAGTATTGTAACCCAACGTAACATTTGCAAAGGGAACTGAACAAGTATGGAAAGAAACTTTGATCGGGTAACCTATTTTGGGCAATGCGATGAGTTGACAATTGAATAAGATATTAAACATAATACTTACATTAATTATCCGTAAAAGTAGCTGACCTTTAGAGATGAGTGTAGTTGAACACTACAGATGATGTAAACGAGCATTTTATATAAATATCAGAGCAAATCTTGCGCAAATAATGCATGCATGTTTCAAAACGATATTTCCAATGTTTAATTCATCACCACATTCAATCATCAACAAGAGATTTAGTATAATAAATGCTCGATCATCCTAGACCCGTTCGTTCATGCAGATGAGTCACTTACCTGCTCTTGACAGCTTACAAAATCAGATACAAATTAGGAGGCACATATATTCTCCCCAGCCCAGTGCCCTTTCACTCTCGTGCAACAGACGATGTGCAATTATTCTACACGAACACTTCACATAAGCATGCAGCTTGATCGAATGTGAGGTTGTACAGAGACAAATTACCGTCTAAAAGACGCGGAACCTCTTTTTGAGCCTCACTAACGGAAAAAAACACTTGTATCTAATCAAACGTCCTCCGATAGCAAAAAGGTTTCTCTGGCAAGGAAACATGAAGGCACGAGGAATCGCCGAGAAGGTGGGAACAAGTTGCAATCTTCGCCGCGCTGAGGCAAGCAAACAACGAGGCATCAGATCCCTAAAAGCACACATCCATCAGAAGAAGTGGGATCCGATCACAGCCATCGAATGCAGTGGGATTCGATCGCTCAATCAGATAAAAGGAGCATCAATTCCATGTGATTGGATCAGCGGCCGTCAGAAGAGGTGCGCAATCGCAGCGTCTATCGCGTGTCGACGAGCATAATGCGCGGCTGCGGCAACAAGAGGATGATGGATGCAGGGCGAGGGGGGGACTCGGTTGCGTGTCGACGAGCATAATGCGCGGCTGCGGCAACAAGAGGATGATGGATGCAGGGCGAGGGGGGGACTCGGTTGCGTGTCGACGAGCATAATGCGCGGCTGCGGCAACAAGAGGAATCGCGTGTCGACGAGCATAATGCGCGGCTGCGGCAACAAGAGGATGATGGATGCAGGGCGGGGGGGGGGGGGGTTGGGGCTCTGCTGGTTTCGTTGGGACGATCAGCATGCTCGGTTAGAAATCTGCTGGTTTTCTTGGGGATCTTACTAGCTCGGTTGGAGTTCTGCTGATTTTGTTGAGGTACTGCTGGCTTGGTTGGGGCTCTGCTGGTTCGGATGGGCTCTGCTGGTTCGGTTGGGCTCTGCTGGTTCGGTTGGGCTCTGCTGGTTCGGTTGGGCTCTGCTGGTTCGGATGGGCTGTGCTGGTTCGGATGGGCTGTGCTGGTTCGGATGGGCTATGCTGGATCGGATGGGCTCTGCTGGTTCGGATGGGCTCTGCTGGTTCGGATGGGCTCTGCTGGTTCGGATGGGCTCTGCTGGTTCGGATGGGCTCTGCTGGTTCGGATGAGCTGTGCTGGTTCGGTTGTGCTGTGCTGGTTCGGTTGGGCTGTGCTGGTTCGGTTGGGCTGTGCTGGTTCGGATTGGCTGTGCTGGTTCGGATGGGCTCTGCTGGTTCGGATTGGCTGTGCTGGTTCGGTTGGGCTGTGCTGGTTCGGTTGGGCTGTGCTGGTTTGGTTGGGCTGTGCTGGTTCGGTTGGGCTGTGCTGGTTCGGATGGGCTGTGCTAGTTCGGATGGGCTGTGCTGGTTCGGTTGGGGCTGTGCTGGTTCGGTTGGGCTGTGCTGGTTCGGTTGGGCTGTGCTGGTTCGGATGGGCTGTGCTAGTTCGGATGGGGCTCTTCAGTTTTGGTTGGGATCCTGTTGGCTGGGTTGGGACTCTGTTGGCTTAGTTAAGGCTATGTAGGTGTGGTTTGAGTTGTTCTGCTGGCTAAATTGAGGCTCTGCTGGCTGTATTGGGTTTCTGGCACTGCTAGTCCAGCACGCTGCCTGAGATAGTCTAGGTGCGGGTTCAGTCAGTACAGTGTACTGCAGGACGGTCCTTCTGGCTCCAATAAAATGAATACGTAACCGATCGTCCGGCGCTCCGGTACAACCAGCTATAGGAAAGTCAACGTCGAGCTTGTATGTGTCTTTGCCAGAACACCATCGCGACGAAACAGCGTCTGGTCTGTAGCAATACATTTTGAGACCTCAACGGAAAGGTTTTCACAGCGATGGGTCATCATATGAGGAGCCACACCCTCATCGAGAGGCATGGCGAGGATTACAGCCAGACGACTCTCATCCCTCAGGGCCGGCCGGCGTAGCAAGCAACTTCGTGCAACGCATCAATGATTACTACCAGCAATCCGCATTAACCAGTACATGGCAAGGGTTACGTGAACGATATGACGGGTTAATGACACCGGTAACACGCATAATAAACTCCAACAAAGGCAAATAACTTCCAAGTGTTGATATCAACGCCAACTCGTAAGCTCTTTAAGAACGTTGATGTCAGCAGCACTCCATCATGGTAACATTTACTTCAAGCTCACACCCGCAATTGAACAACTTCAAGACATGCTTATGTGAACGTTTACAACATCAACTCCCAAACCTGCAACAGCTACACACTACAACACTACCACGACAGGTTAATACCAGCAGCAGCGCTCATTAACCACATCAGCTACGACAACACATCAATAACACTGCGTTAACCAAGCCTGGCTTATTAGCAGGCGCAGTGGCGGTAATACGTTCGAATTAACAGCTCCAAAGAGCGCTCTAATAATACGGCCAATGCGAGACAAACGGACACGGAACACGTGACCAGCGGCCGATAATTTACAGAGACGGCGAGTCGGATAGCAATTAACAAGGATAGACGAGGATGGAAGGATGGTCTCCGGAGATATACGACGACGGTGGTCTACGAGGATGGTCCACGGGGAAAGACGAAGATGGCCGGCGGAGTTAGACGAGGAGCGACAACGGAGATAGACGAGGAGCGACAACGGAGATAGACGAGGAGCGACAACGGAGATAGACGAGGAGCGACAACGAAGATAGACGAGGAGCGACAACGAAGATAGACGAGGAGCGACAACGGAGATAGACGAGGAGCGACAACGGAGATAGACGAGGAGCGACTACGGTGATAGACGAGGAACAACAACGGAGATAGACGAGAATGGACTCTGAGGACTGATTCATGGAATTCAGGAAGATATACTCCGGGGATATACGAGGATACACTCCGCGGATGCTCGAGGAAACACTACGGGGTTAGACGAGAATGAATTCCGGAGACAGACGAGGACAGACTCCAGGTATGGACAAGGATAGATAATGGGGATAAACATGCCTACATCCTCCGAGGATAGAGGAGAAAAGATCCCGAGGATAGAAGAGGATAGACACCGTGGATCTCAACGACACCAATCTTAACTCCAGGGAAGGTAGATTCAGGGAGTAGATGAGGATTGCCTCAAAGGATACACGAGGATATGACTCTGAGGAGACACTCCGGGAATAAACGAGGATAGACTCCAAGGATAGAGGTGGTAGACTCCAAACCACGACAGCTTCCTGACCGCACGCTATGGATCATGCGTTAAGAGCTTCCTGCCTTGACGGCTACCTTTGAGAAGCTCCACTTCCTTGCCGCCCGCACACGTTGCTTTGACACTTAGATTAACACTTGGCGGCAGCAACAGTGAACAAGCCTGTCCAACCAACAGCAAAGATTGTAAGAAATATTGCAGCAATGTTCAGGGAATAGTGCTGAGCAATTGGCGGCTTGCAGTCCGGGACACCCGTTGACAGACGGGCTTCGACGGAGCCATGAGGGTGACGGGCTCCGACGGAGCAATGAGGGTGACGGCTCCGACAGAGCGATGAGGGTGACGGACTTCGACGAAGCGATGAGGGCGACGGGCTCCACGGAGCGATGAGGTTGGGTGATGGGACGATGGTCAGGTGAACATTGGGCTATGGTGGGTAATGACGGAGTGATGGTGAAGAGAGTGGTGAGCGATGGAAGGAGGGTGATAGGTGACGAGTGGAGAGTAATGAGGGACAAAGGGGGTGATGGGGGAAGGGTGTGTGACAGCAATAAAGAGGAATTATATCAGCAGTCATCCACTGCATAAGATAGGTTGTCTCCAATGATGGGGCGAACAATTATGTCCTATCTTCACTGAACCATGCACATCAGGTTTGGTGGGTGATATTTGGATGACGCTGTGCGATGGGGAGGTGAAAGGGCAATCGTTGGATGATGTGCACCCATATGTTAATAATATGCATTAATTATAAATAGAATGATTGACCAACAGATAGTGATTAGTTAGGAAATAACACGACCGAGTTGAAGAGGTAAGCTCACTCAAAGCCCGAAGCAGCGTCTTGTGATAGCACTGAACAGATAAATGTTTGTTGGTATAACAAAAAAATCTTTTGTTTTGGCGACACGACAGTTACCTTGCAATTAGATCCATTGTTTTGATTAGTGCCAGACATCATACAAAATATATTAAACTGTAACATAGAAATGTTATTTCAAACTAAAAGGTATCTTTAAATTACTTGAAAACCAAACCAAATCGTTAATTCTTACTTTAACAAAACGCCTTCCGTCGAATGAAGATCAACAAAAGGAGTTCAGTTAATATTTCTTCGTTTGATGTACGTGCATTGGCTACTTAGCATAGGTAGTTATGTGCCAATTGGCTACTTAGTATAGGTAGTTATGAGCCAATTGGCTACTTAGCCTAGGTAGTTATGTGCCAATTGGCTACTCAGCATAGGTAGTTATGTGTCAATTGCCTACTCAGCATAGGTAGTTATGTGCCAATAGGTTACTTAGCATAGGTTGTTATGTGCCAATTGGCTACTCAGCATAGGTAGTTATGTGTCATTTGTCTACTTAGCATAGGTAGTTATGTGCCAATTGGCTACTTAGCATCGGTAGTTATGTGCCGGTCAATATTTCTTCATAATACTGAAATGATAAAAATTATACGCGAGAAATCCAAAAATAAATTACAAATATTACAGAGGGGTAAATTGCGTCGAACGTATTCACGAGGTTTACCTTTTCAAACTAGTAAAAAAATCTTCACGAACGTTGGACTAATTGGAATTAAGTTTTTGTTGTACCGAGTTCGAATATGCCGATGCCGAAAGAGTGCCAAGTTATCATTACAGGATGCCGAAAGAGTGTTAAGTTGGAATATATCATTACAAAATGCCGAAAGTGTTGAGTTGGAATATATCATTACAGGATGCCGAAAGTGTTGAGTTGGAATATAACAATACAGGATGCCGAAAGTGTTGAGTTGGAATATAACAATACAGGATGCCGAAAGTGTTGAGTTGGAATATAACAATACAGGATGCCGAAAGTGTTGAGTTGGAATATAACAATACAGGATGCCGAAAGTGTTAAGTTGGAATATATCATTACAGGATGCCGAAAGTGTTAAGTTGGAATAAATCATTACAGGATGCCGAAAGAGTGTTCTTAAAAGTCCTCAGGAGTAAACTAAGTTACATTTTATTCCAACAAAGCGTCTAACGAAAACATATGGACAACGTTTGAACTACTCAACATCAGTCATCGAAGACTCGTTGAAACGGTTCGGCCATATACCAGCAGTTAACACTACAAAACGACCTTATCACGGCACTCCTTTGCACACTATACAGCACCAGCACCGGTCCAGTGCAGTGCGCTGCAGTTCCATTACCCCCTTCTTCCAGTCTCGGTCGTTCCCGATCGGTCTTGCGGCCGCTGGCAGGACCCATCATTCGATTCACTCAGCCAGGAAACACCTCCGCATTACACACAAAAATTACACGAAAGATCCGTAGAAATGATGCGAAAAACCCCACAAAAAAGTGTTGAACAGTTCCAAAGGTGACCGCGTACACTCGGCAGCCCAAAACACTTGCCAGCTGCTAGAAATTAATATGCACCGGTGTGCAAGTTGAGGCCAACAGGTAATGGTTTGCAAGGTATAAGCAGGAGGATACAAGAGATAAAAGAAACGTTCGGGAACGGGATAGAAAGGAATCAGAGGGAAGTAATACAGAAAACATAGTTAAGCGTAAGATTCCCATTCCAAGGCCTCCTTTCAACTTGTAAACTCACTCCATTTGACCCTTCATTTTGCACGTAAGGAATGACCGATATAGAACTATAGAGCGAAAAAAAATCCAGAGCTTGATAAACGTGGGCACGTTTATTTGATCGTTGAGACGGTAGAATATTATTAAAATAAACGTTTTCACGTATTTGATACGTAATGAACGCTCTTAAATCTAAATCTGTTCGAAAGATCATGCCACTACGCAAAACGGGCACTCGCTTAGACGTTACGTGTACCACTAGCATCGTCACCTAAGGATCACAACGACCACAGGAAGACCATTTAGACCTAATGTGTACCAGCATCGTCATTCAATGTTCACAACAACAACATAATATTCAAGAAAATTCATACTGCGTAAAAAAAAAATTATTGTGAAAAAAAAGAGACGTAATTCAAAAATATCTGCTTATACGCACTTATCAACTTAGATGATGTCTATTAGCATTGCTTTAATTTCTACTGCAACCTTGCGTGGGATGCAGATGTGGCTAGGACGTAGCATAAAATGTTCAGGAATTAGCAAGAAAATATTAGCACTCATGCATACTAGCTGCTAATCTATGTTCATAGATGACTATCCATAATGCAATAAAAGGCACGCTAAACTAAGCATACTAGCAATGATGAAGTTGCGTTTAGTTGAATTGAACTCCAATGAATGGTAGAGCGCACTTGATGGGACTCAACATTCTGTTCAAGCAAACATTTGCTGATCCATGGTATGCAATACTGATATCATTAGTCGTGTACTGAAATACATACATGCATATAGTATATGTATCTACCGGTAAATATGGAGCATATATATATA
>SDVV010030238.1:0-11701 GCA_016164225.1 Gammarus roeselii | reverse complement strand
ACTCCAGCGTGCCTCGTCACGCTGATCTTATCTCCACACTGATGTCTCTTCAGAAGCACACGTACTCCAGCGTGCCTCGTCACGCTGATCTTATCTCCACACTGATGTCTCTTCGGAAGCACACGTACTCCAGCGTGCCTCGTCACGCTGATCTTATCTCCACACTGATGTCTCTTCAGAAGCACACGTACCCCAGCGTGCCTCGTCACGCTGATCTTATCTCCACACTGATATCTCTTCTCAGTGCCGCCTGATGTCTCTTCTCAGTGCCGCCTGATGTCTCTTCTCAGTGCCGCCTGATGTCTCTTCTCAGTGCCGCCTGATTCACGTCATTCACTCACCCAAACTTCGGTCTACCTCTAGGCCTACGTCTACTCACCTCCGCTTTCATCACCCTTTCATCAGTCATCACTCCTCACCATGTGCTAGAACAGCCTCAGAACACGAGAATCAATTCTGTCTTGTAACTTCCTTACCATCCCTGTTTTAATTCAAACAACGTCATTATTTGGTCTATCCCTCATCGTCACTCAAGTCATACCCATAAAATATTTCATCTCGAAGACATTCAACCTTCATATCTCATCCGCTCTCGCCCCCCGAGTTCCACTCCCGCAGAGCACGAACATCTGCACCCTCATACAAGTCTTTATTTGCTGCCAGACCCAACGTTTCAATGCGCCCAGCACATTACACCCTTCTTACACTCAACATTTCCTTCCAGTGTCCACTTGTTCAATTTTCTCCACATGAGAGCCCGGGTACTTAAAACACTAGAGTTTTTCCAGCAACTCTTCATTAAGATGGACATCGATACCGCTCGCATCGCAAATTCTCGAACATATCATTACTTTACTTTTACCCACGTTGACTCGCGGCTTCTTCTTGACACACTAGCCTAGAGAACGTTCTCTCTTTTCCTTCCACCAGTGCAGTACTATCCGTGAAAAGTAGCAGACTCAACATTTGCGGCCCATTTGCTCCCAACAGCTTCAAACCTTGGCCCATTACACTCGAGTTCACCTCACCGACCATTACAATGTCAAGGTTAAACAGTCAGAGAGACATAACACAACCTTTTCTAAGTTTCAGATCACTGGAGACCAGGTGCTCGACCCGCTACCTACTCTGACATATGTTTTTTGGCCTTTTTTGGCCAACAAATCTTAAAAGACTCTCAATATCTAAGAGACAATAAAATACCGACAACAAAATTCTTCTCTGATATTTCCAACCGAGAAATAACCATAAGTCTCAATGAAGTTTATCAGTAAACGTTGACAGATTATAATGCGTTGTCAATTGTTCCACCGTATGTGATTTTATCAATCATAGGGAAATAATGTCGAGTTCAGTCAACATGCCGGATAATATGTAATTTCTTTAGCCTAGAACTGTTAACTCAATGAAGCCGATAAAATCAGAGAATTTCAATGTGACGGATGCCATTTTGAAATGTCACTTATGATATCAGATGTAAACAGAAAAGCGTAAAACTCAGTTAAATCAATGGAAAAACTCTGCTACGCTGACACATTTTTACAAGTCGAACGGCTGACAACAAGCATTTCCTTCGCTTGATCATAATGACGGACAGTCTACGATGCATTGACTGAAGACGGAAAGCCATCTGTCAACATCAACAGAAAAACTCAGATGTTTGGATGAGAAATCTGTCCAGACCTGTTTTTCAAAGCCGCAATACATAGGACTGAAGTCGTATTTACATAGGACCCATATATCATGGATACGAAGTATTTCCGAAAGTGATGCATTATTTATACGACTAAGTGAGAGAGGTTAGGACAACGATTAAAGTTATAAAAATATATAACAGTTGATAGTAGAAGTGAGAGAGGGCTGAATGTCCATTCTACCAATGCTTCAAAACTAGATTAAAAGTACAACTACTCGAGCCTAGCTGTGGTGCACATCATTCAGTGCTCTCGGCGGTTGAAAACTCCAACGCATGTTGCTGCAACCTCGAATGCAACATTTTGTCTGCAACATTTTGTTTTGAAGAGGGGTGGATTAATCTCCCTGTGTACATCTAGGTGGTTTTCAAAGTTGTTAGCTTACTATTGCCAATCACATCATGTAGTAAACCATTCTAGATCGTTGGTATTTCGATATGAAGGAAGTTTCATACAACTGACGTTCTGAACGACTTTAGCTACTCCCTTTGTCCATTATTCCTGTTCCTCGGGTTATAACCTCGATCCACGTGGCTTGGATAGCTAGAGTTAACTCATTTAGGATTTTTTTGGTTTATATTAGCTGACCTCAAGTCGTCTTATTTCAAGTATATCACATCAAGTTTTGCTGAGCCGGTGCTTCTATGTCTTGTTTCTAGGTTTTGGAATCATTTCTCATGCTCGGTGTTAAATATGTTCCATCTTGTAAAAATCCCTATCAGGCGGCAGGCCTAAAATTCTATGCAAATTCCATTTGGGGCTTGACGAGTGAAGTATATAACGGATGTACGGCGTCCATGAATATGTGGTGGAAATTTCTGGATATATAGCCAAGGACTCTAGTGTCTCTTTTGTTGCTACATTCCACTTGTTTTTTCCACTTGAGATCTTTTGTGATCAATATTTAGAGATGTCGTTTATGGTCTGTCTCAGGCATATGCTGATATACCCTCAGGCACAACCGAATTTTCATTGTATGTTCCAATGAGTAGAGCTGCGCATTTTCCAAAATGAAAAATTTATATTATTAGTCAGACCAGTCCACTAGCTTGTTAAGATCACTCAGTAATGCGATCATGCCCACAGTCCGATTTGCGACTGAGTTTAGTGTCCCCTGCAAATTTGGATAACATGCTAACGTTGCCTGTGTCGAATTGAATTATATAAATTATAGAAAAGAGGAGCCCAAAAACACTGCTCTTTGATGCTCCGGATGTTTATCTAGTCCACTGGATCTTTTCTTGGCTATCACAGACCCGTTTTCTGCTGCCCGTGAGCTAATTACAGAGCCCCCTGGCCACGTTTCCATTTATGCGTCGCATAGCCTTTTCATGCGTTTTTTGAAGGTCTAAATATTCCCATCCCATCCGTGAAAGTTTATTTCTCTCATTTCTTAGCAATAGAGTAAACCAGGTTTTAATTGGTGTTGCGTCACTGACAGACACGTCAATTGGGAGCGCCCACGATATGTGGACGAGAAGCGAACCCTGAGGCTATAGAGGATTAGAGGCCTAGATTGAGTTTTGGAAACTGAAAAGTGGTAGTGAGACAGCCGAGGTGCTCATGCGGGGTGTTATATTTGTTTGAAATAGAGGCACCTGATGAGGTTGACAAGAATGACGGCATTGCCGAATACGGAGGAGTTTACGAGTAGCTATTGATCAAAAGTGTTATTCCGCAATTATTTATGTACCTGGTCCTATGAGTAAACACTTTGATATGCACGATTAATTGTACCAATTAAGATTCCCGTATTGCATGTCGTAGCAATTAGGTTACTCAAAAATGTGTCATCAATACATTATAATTCCTAACATTTCGATTTGAAACATGTTTTTTTTTTAATTTCATTTACAGATAACCAATAACCAATCAGCTTATGTATCTGGAACAATGTATCAAACATTTTTCTCTAACTAAATATTGACTTCGCCGCAGTTAATTAATGGGAAATTATTTCGTGAATTCGTTGTTAAAAATTAATATCGGAATCAATGTTAGACAATATTGTGTAATCAATAAACATTCAGAGAAAACATGTCAATCCATATTTTGTCAACCAAACAAAATGTTCCATATTTATCCATGCAATGGTCACGCAGTAGTACATGAAAATGTTTCAATATTTGTGTAGCATGGGATTGGAATGTTATTGCATTTTGAATTCAAAATATTTATTAGCACATTCTGTTTACAGTGAATTTCAGAAATTCAACACACATAATATTGTCTTCAAGAAAATAATTACCACTGCTTTATAATACAGATTGCCAATGACATGGCGCTCTAATCTCTGCTCGGAGCCTGCAATCTCTGCTCGGAGCATGCAATCTCTGCTCGGAGCATGCAATCTCTGCTCGGAGCATGCAATCGCTGCTCGGAGCATGCAATCTCTGCTCGGAGCATGCAATCTCTGCTCGGAGCATGCAATCTTTGCTCGGAGCATTCAATTTCTGCTCGGAGCATGCAATCTCTGCTTGGAGCATGCAATCTCTGCTCGGAGCATGCAATCTCTGCTCGGAGCATGCAATCTCTGCTCGGAGCATGCAATCTCTGCTCGGAGCATGCAATCTCTGCTCGGAGCATGCAATCTCTGCTCGGAGCTTGGAATCTCTGCTTGGAGCATGCAATCTCTGCTCGGAGCATGCAATCTCTGCTCGGAACATGCAATCTCTGCTCGGAACATGCAATCTCTGCTCGGAGCATGCAATCTCTGCTCGGATCATGCAATCTCTGCTCGGAGCATGCAATCTCTGCTCGGAGCATGCAATCTCTGCTCGGAGCATGCAATCTCTGCTCGGACCATGCAATCTCTGCTCGGAGCATGCAATCGTTGCTCGGAACATGCAATCTCTGCTCGGAGCATGCAATCTCTGCTCGGAGCATGCAATCTCTGCTCGGAGCATGCAATCTCTGTTGGGAGGCTTGCAGTTGTCACCTGTATTCGGTGCTGGGAGTCAGTTCACATCGCCGTAAACCGACGCTATTGCATAATTTTTTCAACCATATAAAACTTTTCCAAAATGCTCGCTGGGAATAACAAGTGATGGATTGCTGGAATATTTACCCGCGGGGGACCTGCGGCGGTCGGAATGAACCATCATATGAATGTGCGATGACACGACTCAAGTAGATTTTTAGTATTGCTTCAAACATTGTCCATATACGTTACAATAGTAACATACATTTTGAAAAGAAGTTATGGAACCAGCAAAGACAGTTATATCAACCCATCACTGGACTGTGTGTCTAAACAGCGCCCTTGTCCGGCATCGAACCTTGTCCAGCTGCAAGATATTTATATCGTATCATTCGTCAGGAGACACAAGCAGCTCATAAGAAACGAGTATGTTTATATAAAACAGACAAAGCTATAAGATGAGCGTTAAAGAGTACAACAATTTCAACTATTATAATATTTATATTGAAAGAAATAGCGGGTTTTGTACCTAAAATTTCAATAAATGGCACCCACTTTTTTCTTGTACTGACCTATAAATTTTCCAATATCTATTTTGATCCATAAAACATGGTAATATATTTAATATAATTAGTCCTTGGGTCGTCTCTCATCGGACAAAAAAGAGGATGGACTGAGTAATTTGAGCAAATAACGACTACATGAAGAATCCTATAAATGTTCGTTTGAGGATAAATGGCGTTCGTCCTTCGTAAACAAGTCATCGATCAAATTCACACCAATTTCGCTTGTAAATTCTGCCATATTTCAGGAGACTTGTCTCACTACCCAATCAAACTGTAACTGCTTTGAATATTACAACGATACACAAAAAGGATTCTAAGCTGAGACTCAACAGGTTAATCAAATACAAATCAAGGATGTAATACTTTGATCCCAGGCCTTCGCGTGCGCCGAGCAGCCGAGCAATGCAGTAAAGAGATCATATTGTGTTTGTTATACGGTGAACGGAAATGGCGCAGCTGCCCCCTTAACCGTACATCTTTTGTACCTCTAATTTGTTTTGGCTTTTGGTTCCAGACGAGTTGATGAAGAGGCCTGAACAGCTTCCTGCAGCAAGCTTGTTGCATTCGTTTGATTTTCTACAAATATTTTCAGTTCGTGTAGTTGTTCACCGATGTTGACGTAACAGGAGGTTCGTTCGAATACAGGAGAAAAGGCCAATATATCTGATCCTGATATTACTAACAAAAATGACTGACACATACAAATGAATACAATTCTTTCAGTCAAAAGGACTAAATTTTAATTGAGTGTGAATGGATGAGAGAAGTGTGAGGTGCGCCTTGCCGTCAGCTACTCCCTTCCATGGTGGATTTGGACTGGGTATCTATATCTGTATCTGAATCTGCATTTATTATACTATTGAATAGTTCATGTATATCCTGTTTGCATTAATTGCACAATGTGTACTGCTTTGCAGATGTATGCATGCAGACATGTTCAATGAAGATTTCCATTACTCTACATCAAAGATACCGATAGTTTTGCTGTACAATAATCATTGTCGCAGGAACCTTCTCTTAATTCCGACAGAAAATTGAAAGTAAAACCAATTGATGATGTTTTTTTGGTCGTGAATAGGCCAATTTTACACTTTATGAAATGTTAAAGGATAGGGAACAAAGGGTATGAGATGAAGGAAACAAAGGAATCCTCTAGTGTGGACACGTTGCAACTGGTAGCCAGGGTTGGGGTGGATAGAAGGTTGACGAATCGTTGATGAGGCTACTAAATCTGTGTTTTGTTACGGGTGAGGTGCCGATTGAGTTGTATGGTGCTTGCTTTGTTCGCCTGTATAAAACACAGTACTATTTTTGCTGTGAGACAAGTCTTTGAGAAGTACTCTGCGAAGAAAAGGGATGATCACTTGGCTTTCATGGCTCTTGAAACGATTGCAATGGGGTTGAATAGGGGCCTTGGGGAGGCTGACGCGTTTTACGGAGGGGAATCAAATTTGTTGTTAGAGGTTCAGAGATTCTACGTTAGCAGAACAGCATATGTCAGATTAGGGAGCGAGATTAGTGCTTTGTTCGCATAGAAAGTGGGACTCAGACAAGGTTGCGTTAGGTCTCCCTGGCTGGCAGTAGTTCCTACTGTGCTCTATTTGGATAGTCGTTTAGGGTGAGAGCAGAAAAGATGGGTAGATTGAATGCTTTCGAGATGGAATGTTTAAGAAACATGCTTTGGGGGGCGTTTAGGGATAATATCAATAATGACGTTGTTCGAATTAGAACAGGGATGGTGAGAAAGTTATCGGACAGAGTGAATCCCCGTTCGAAGGTATTTCGGAGACACGATGGGGATGGACGAGGAGAGTTTGGTATAAAATGTGATGAAAGAGGAGTTGAGTGGGTGTACGCCTAAATGAAGAACAAAATTTCGTACAATTGATGGCGCTAGGCAGGCTTTAGGGAAGAGATAGAAATATTTAGAGGTAGCGAGCGAGACGCAATAAATATACTCGAGTGCATAGTGATTGTGAATGAATGAATTTTGACTCGGCCCTGATGCGCTTTTCCGTCTCCGGCCTCTAATTGAGAAACGCTATAAACTTCAATACGGGAGGGCCAGGCAGTTATGACTCAGCAGGCGTAAACAAGTGAAAGCTGTCGGGCCCTGCTGCTGACACCGATTTCACGACTTCGACCATATACCTGAACCTGAGTGTGTGTTTAGCTAAAGGGCTAAGTTTTGCTAAATGATTGCAAGGTGCGTCTTGCCCTGCGTCTTTATCTGTATTTTTATTGGTTTCAAAACCGATGTTAATTTACATTTCAAAAATCTCTAAGTTGTCATTGCCCGTGAAACAGAAAAAATTTAAACGCCGCTGTCCATAGCTGTGGAAAATTTGGAATGTTCATGGGTATTCGCAGAGAGAAGTGTTTCAATCGGCAGTGGTACAACTATTCCCGGAAATCGGTCAATGGACGACTCTTTCACTATTCTTTTTTAGAGTGCACGTAAAGCTTTGCAAAATAGAATCAAAACTTGCACTGACCTGTACCCTAGTTAAGATATACATTTGGAAAGTGGGACGTGATCACTTATCACCAAAAAATAAATTTCAGCAGTTTGAAACGAAGCACGTTCTCCTACCACTTGACCAGATCCTTCATGAACAGATGCTAAGTGTCATGTACCCCAGAGAAGCTCCTGAAACATATGAGAAGGGATCTAAATTATGCTTGGCTTCCCAGCAATTTCATTTCTCCTGAGATAGATGCGTTGATTACTCAGAAACGAGTGCATTGTTCCACAAAGGGGTGAGTCGCTCCTCGTATAAATGCGTTCAGCTTTTAAGCCTTGCGTTGCTCTACTCAAAGATGTATTTATTTGCACGAAACAGGGAATTGTTCCATGCACAGGCGAGTTGCTCTAAAAAAACAAATGCGTCGTTTTACGACGATTCCCTCCGCTTCTCAAACAATCGTACCTGTCTGCAACTTGAATATGTATTCCCGGTAACTTATTCCAGTTCCAGTGCAGCCAAGCGTCTAGACGCCAAAGGGAGAGGCAAGATACACATCGAGAAATTCGACGTTCTTTATTTTATTGGATGGATTTAACTGATCGAATAATGGGATTGGAAATTGCTAACCGACGATGAAAGCGCTTTATTCGTGGTATAATGGCGCAGTAGCAATGTTACGGTTTGTATACCCAATCACATGCAAGAAGAATTTGACGAAGTACAGGAATTATTATTTGTGGGTTCGTCGAAATCGATACATTTTCACTTGAAAAAATTATTGCCCACGTTCAAGATGTGTAATTTTGTTACACGTTTCTCACCTTGTATATTTCACGCACATGCACATTTCCCAACGATTTGGAACAACGCACATTTATATTCCACCGTTTCACAGTTGATTAAAAATTTGGGTCAACTCAAAATTAATTTAAAATAAATCAGAAGAACAACAAGGCCCAAGTTTACTAGCCTAGTTATTTCAACTGCCTAATTTCATTTTGTCATTTCCACTTTTGACGTTACTTGTGTGGGAGTGAAACAAGTGAAGACTTTTATATGCAGCATGGAATAGGGACTCCGAATATTGCTTTGCAATAAACCCAACATAATTTTGACTTGTATCTTCTCATTGTTTGAATCTTTGCCAACAGCACCATGATTTGTATCATTAATATCGTGGGTTAAGTGAATGGGAACTCTCCAACAGTATCACGTTGCTGGTGAAAGAATCCCACAAAGTAATTGTCATACTAATTAAGTGCACATTTTTTTCCATGAATCTCAAAAGTCTTACGGAATTCATGTCGTTCCTTTTCGTGCTATTACGGGACACACGAATTGTTTCAATTCCATCGCCATAAAATACATTCACGATTTGCATCCTATAATTGACGATTCTTTATCAACGTGTTAACTATTTCCTTGGAATGTTAAATGAAGCAATCGAATACCTGAATAGCTTCAGCAATAGGATTAGGCTGGTAAATTAATGTATTGAAGAGAGCGTTTTGATCTCATAAACCCGAAAAAACTCTAATTACGGGTTTTATCAAATTACGAGGTTTTATATGAACGACCGACAAATATTGCTGGTTCTTAGATGATGATTTAATGACGTTTGAATAATATCACTCGCTTTCCGAAGATTCTCATCCATAGAGATAAACAAAGTGTTATAATAAACAACGAAGCCCTCCTGGAGAACAGCCAGTTTCTGGTCAACATCACTACACAAGATTTCGAAATACTAAGTTCGCCCCACTTTACCTACGTCTAATTTTACTCAGGCAGCTAGTCCACTAGCCACACCATGAATGATCGTTCATTCTGCAGCCAATATCCATAGTCTCATATATCACTTATGACCTATATTGGTGGGGTGTTGTCAATTGCTGGGCTCAGCGGACGAAATTGTCAAATGTTGCGTTTACTAGTCTCTAGTTCATGTCTTGCATGAAATACCCACTCATTTACTCCTAATCTTACATACTATTTGTACGTAAAAAATAATTCCAAACTAATATTGTTTTTTATTCTAACATACACATCTTCGACTGTCAACTTCGTGCGGTGCAGACTGCATGTACAGGCCCGATCATCGTCGCCTCTGCAAAAAAAAAAGTTCTCATAAATATTTATTGTGATGTAGATCACCGTAAATCGATGCACATTTATTTAAACGCGATCCTTAAAGCCTTCGAAAGAAATGTTTGGTACTCCGAGCTATTACTCTAAACGGACCAACGATCTACGATTGAGTTAGCAGCTGTTGAGAGAGTGGGAATGATGGCAGCAGGATCACTATAGCAGCTGTAGTACATGCCTTTACACTAGTAAAACAGATGCATATAAAGAGTGCTTTTCGTGGTGTTGGCATGTAGAAGTTTTGATAGATGCAATGGGATGGAGGCTGCAATAATATCTCATGAATACTGTAATTAATGAAAAAACTGGGCGAGCCTCAATTCCAATAATTTAGCGCTGTGGATTGAGAGGTCGTTCACATGGCTGACACTCCCCTGAGTGTCAGGAAAGGGCTTCATTGGTGAGGGCTGCTGCTGATGATGGGGTGGTGCATGGTCCAATGAATCATATGGACGTTAGATTTTTTTTGCACCTATTGACAGTTTTTTTTTATAGCGGGTCTTTGCGTCGCTATATTGTTGAATTTGCACATGCACATTCAACAACAATGTTAAAATATATCGCAAGAATTTTATCCACCGCCATCTTTGAATTTTGGTGAGCAATGACTTTCTTAAATGGAACCCTGTTTTTTATTTTATTACGTCATCACGTTGAAGAGAGCTTTCTTTGGACAATGTGAACACAATCGTGTCATTTCGATCACATTTACGGTCAAACCGGGGCACAGAGAAAAACATTTCAATTTCATAGGTACTCTTCATGCGTCCCTCAGACTGTGAGCTACGTGCTCTGGCACCGCGCCTCCGTTCGATAAAGTACAGAGGCCACATTCTGTTGATTATAATCGGACTTATGGTTAATGAGCAATTCTTCGATCATGTATACGTCATCCGTAGCTGCAATTCATAGTGTCACTGTTTGAGGCGTGTCGATGAAGCTGCTTGCACTGCTGAAAGCACGTTTGATTTTATAAACAATTTTCTGTTCCCTTATTTGATGACAAATATTGGTATCACATACAACTGTACGAATGTTTGTTCACGGTCTTAGTATTAGGATTGATGGCCATGTACGAAGAAGTGTGAATCGTTTGTTCCTTTATTTTAACAATGAAGCGTCATCCAATAATGTGCTGCTTACATTCAATATTTTATTTGAACTGGTCTACGAAGGCATAATATTTCGTGTGATCAATGCACCTACCCATTCCCTCCCATATACCTACAAATATTTGTGTTTATTGAATCTTCTCTTATAATCTTTCATGGCTGGTGCAGATAAACATTGAACGTATCACATTTATATTGTTTGGGTCACGAAAAAATCAGTTCTAGATCATACACATGCAATGAGTTTTGTGTGTCGCATTTACAACGTTATTAAACAGGAAAAAAACGGTGTTTGTGTGACTTTGATCGGTGAAAGACGAAACGACGTTGTTCAAGATCGTAGGAAAATTTAAATAATTATGTAAGATACATTCAAATCTATCTAACGCTATACTTAACGTATGTTTAAATATATATTTTTTCCCCACACTCTTGAACAACGGCGTTTCATCTTTCAATGTTATACTGACAAAACGACATTGAAGAGATTTTAAAATTGAATGACGTTCGATTCGTAATATGTAGTACTCTCTTCATTCAACAAGATCTAGGACTAATTTATTCATAACCTAAAGCATATAAAAAATAATTAGGTGATATTTTGATCTACAGCTAGATTTAAAAGTAAATTCTGTTAAATGGATGATTTTTCCCCGTTATTGTTAGCAGTGACGCATGGTTGCAAGCTCTTTACTCTATAAGTGGCTTACTGGACGATGAGAACAAGTGCCCGTTATTGTTAGCAGTGACGCATGGTTGCAAGCTCTTTACTCTATAAGTGGCTTACTGGACGATG
>SDVV010030237.1:0-11701 GCA_016164225.1 Gammarus roeselii | reverse complement strand
TGGGTTGAATGTGTGGGGTTAGGGGGTGGGGTGAGGGGTTGGGGTGAAGGAGTGGGGTGAAGGGGTGGGGTGAAGGGGTGGGATGAAGGGGTGGGGTGAAGGGGTAGGGTGAAGGGGTGGGGTGAAGAGGTGGGGTGAAGGGGTGTGGTGACGGGGTGGCGTGAAGAGGTGGGGTGAAGGGGTGGGGTGGGGGCCTGACGCAGAAAACTCGACGTTTTCGGAAGGTATCTTCATTGAGTTGAATTAGTACGGCCTAATGCAGTTCTCATCGCACTAGCAAACTACTAGTCATCGAATTCTCAGCTTCGCCTTGAAGGTTTTGATCAGCAATGTTCTCTCCACAAGTCAGTGATCTCTCCCCAGGTCACTGTTCTCTCCACAGGTCAGTGTTCTCTCCACAGGTCAGTTTTCTCTCCACAGGTCAGTGTTGTCTCCACAGGTCAGTGTTCTCTCCACAGGTCAGTGTTCTCTCCACAAGTCAGTGTTCTCTGCACAAGTCAGTGTTCTCTCCACAAGTCAGTGTTCTCTCCACAAGTCAGTGTTCTCTCCACAAGTCAGTGTTCTCTCCACAAGTCAGTGTTCTCTCCACAGGTCAGTGTTCTCTCCACAGGTCAGTGTTCTCTCCACAGGTCAGTGTTCTCTCCACAGGTCAGTGTTTTCTCCACAGATAAGAGTTCCCTCCACTGGTCAGTGTTCTCTCCACGGGTCAGTGTTCTCTCCACAGGTCAGTGTTCTCTCCACAGGTCAGTGTTCTGCTCACGCAGAACATCATGAAACTTTAGCACGCATGCTGACCTTTTCCTGAAGTCAATATAGCCTGCGAAATTGTAAACCCGTGAATTAAAGCCCTTCCACAACACAATTCAAAGAAGGCGACCAAATCGATGTCACTGATGAATGTAATCAACCCCAGCGGGAATGCTCATTTGCAGCCTTCCTCTCGAAACGCTGGGCTGCAACGATAGAAGAGGAATGAATTATTGAATTATGAAAGGACGTTTAAATGAACCGTTTGGTTGACTTGGTTACAATGTATTGTGATCTCATTTTTCTCCTACAGTGAGATAGTTACCTCTCTATATTGAAAATGGTGTATATTGGAACATTGCAGACAATAGTTGATGTCGTGAATGATTTACTGTTGTCAGGAGGATAAATACATGAACTGATCTTTCCGAATTGAATAACATAGTCCTTGCTGGAGTGGTTGATTGCGTCAGCAATATCGTGTTTCCAACACACGCTAATTCAATAACATAGTCCTTGCTTGCGTGGTTGATTGCGTCAGCAATATCGTGTTTCCAACACACGCTAATTCAATAACATAGTCCTTGCTTGCGTGGTTGATTGCGTCAGCAATATCGTGTTTCCAACACACGCTAATTCCATAACATAGTCCTTGCTTGCGTGGTTGATTACGTCAGCAATATCGTGTTTCCAACACACGCTAATTCAATAACATAGTCCTTGCTTGCGTGGTTGATTGCGTCAGCAATATCGTCTGTTTCCAACACACGTTAATTCAATAACATAGTCCTTGATTGAGTGGTTGATTGCGTCAGCAATATCGTGTTTCCAACACACGCTAATTCAATAACATAGTCCTTGCTTGCGTGGTTGATTGCGTCAGCAATATCGTCTGTTTCCAACACACGTTAATTCAATAACATAGTCCTTGATTGAGTGGTTGATTGCGTCAGCAATATCGTGTTTCCAACACACGCTAATTCAATAACATAGTCCTTGCTTGCGTGGTTGATTGCGTCAGCAATATCGTCTGTTTCCAACACACGTTAATTCAATAACATAGTCCTTGATTGAGTGGTTGATTGCGTCAGCAATATCGTGTTTCCAACACACGCTAATTCAATAACATAGTCCTTGCTTGCGTGGTTGATTGCGTCAGCAATATCGTCTGTTTCCAACACACGTTAATTCAATAACATAGTCCTTGATTGAGTGGTTGATTGCGTCAGCAATATCGTGTTTCCAACACACGCTAATTCAATAACATAGTCCTTGCTTGCGTGGTTGATTGCGTCAGCAATATCGTCTGTTTCCAACACACGTTAATTCAATAATGTAGTCCGATCATTAACTTGTCGAGAAGAGACGGGGTGAGGATCAATTCTATTCATACTTCTGTATAGTAAGTAGGAGTGGGACGGGCCAATGAGTCCATTCTAATATTACTTTAGTATAGTAAGCAGACCTGAGACGGGCTGAGTCCACGCTAGTGATTCTCGAGAACGGGAAATCCTTGATTGACAAAAAAGCGAAACAGGTTTTAATTGTCGTGTTGTCGATAATTGACCTCCAGCACAACACAACACCATTTGCAAGGAGGAATGAAAACAGTGTAGCTGAGATCATTTGTGCTCAAGTTAATTGACATGAGCCGGACACACGAACTTTCAGGGATTATAATCAGAAGTTGATAACTTGCGGCAATGGACAAGAAAGTCCCTGAATTAAAATCCTATACTCCTGTGCATATTGACAAACGATATTTTGTTCAGAATATAATCGGCGCCTTCAAATAGATTTTCCCATGTCTTATCATGTCATCTGACGTTGGGCATATATTTGAAATAATATTTATAAAAGCCTCCATGGAAAACATTGTTGTGCTGCATCCGCGCTACGCTTCATTTTCGATGTCAATTTGACGAAACATGAAGCCGTGCTGAGCTTTGATGGAAGCGGCTTTGATGCACCGCCTGACTAACTCCAGCCTCCACAACTCGGAGGCAACGAAGCAACAATTAAACTTTTAGCGACAGCCCTAGAAGCTGGGGCTTAGTTAGCTTCGGAGCTGGTGCTTGGTAAGCCTCGGAGCTGGTGCTTGGTAACCATCGGAGCTGGTGCTTGGTAAGCTGCGGAGCTGGTGCTTGGTAAGCCTCGGAGCTGGTGCTTGGTAAGCCTCGGAGCTGGTGCTTGGTAAGCCTCGGAGCTGGTGCTTGGTAAGCTGCGGAGCTGGTGCTTGGTAGGCCTCGGAGCTGGTGCTTGGTAAGCCTCGGAGCTGGTGCTTGGTAAGCCTCGGAGCTGGTGCTTGGTAAGCCTCGGAGCTGGTGCTTGGTAAGTCCGGAGGTGGTGCTTGGTAATCTGCGAAGCTGGTGCTTGGTAAGCCTCGGAGCTGGTGCTTGGTAAGCCTCGGAGCTGGTGCTTGGTAAGCCTCGGAGCTGGTGCTTGGTAAGCTGCGGAGTTGGTGCTTGACAAGCCTCGGAGCTGGGGCTTCATATGCCATGGATCTGCTGCTTGGTTACAAGGAGGTTGGATAGATGGAGGCGGTACAGCCACGTCAAACAGAACCTTGGCTGAACTGGCTGTCGGCTTGCTGGAAGCCAGTTGGAGGGGCAACCCAGCGCGCACCAATGCATTGAAATGAACAGAGAGGGAAGACTTATCACTACGATGATGGCTTTTTGCAGTGCCTTCGGCTGCTCTGAGCAGCGAACTTATAGCACTGTAGTCACTTTTCTTAGGTAGGTATATTGTAGAGCTAAAAAAATGGTTGATATTAGGTTTCTGTATCATTTAAATCATCAATTTTGAATGAGAACAGTGCTTAGACTTGGCGAATTGACGAGGTGATCACACGTTTCCCGTCAAATTGCAAGATTTGTTGAAAAGGGATCGTGCACAAAACATTCGCACGTATTGAATATTACTTCAAATAGACAACTAAATAGTTATCTTTACATTTTTATGTAAACCCATAACCTTAAAGCTTAGGAATCAAAATCTAGTAGCTAACAAAATCTGGTGCGGTTTCTGCGTTAACACTGGAGAAAATTTAGTCCAATATACGTTTAATAGCACGCGTGTGTCTGAATTGCCGGAATTAGTATATGATAAAGTGAATAACTATCCTCGTGGTTCTATCTTTTACATAAAAATATGTGCATTGTCCTCCTTGTCTTAGTTCAATTTTCATAACATAAGTTTCGTATAACATTGCAAAGTATACTGAAGTTGCATGCACAGTATACTGTAGCTGCATGCACAGTATACTGTAGCTGCATGCACATTATACTGTAGCTGCATGCACAGTATACTGTAGCTGCATGCACAGTTCACTGTAGCTTCATGCACATTATACTGTAGCTGCATGCACAGTATACTGTAGCTGCATGCACAGTATACTGTAGCTGCCTGGACTTCGAATAAAACCAGCCGTCACAATTGCCAGCAGCTGATCGGCTTTGCGTGCATCAGGCCGAGCGCTCGAAGCTGGCCCCTGAATGACAGTTTTATTAACAATCACATACGACCAAATGCTTAATTAAAGTTGTAATTTTTTGGAAAATTACGAGTGCCTTCTAATGAAATGCATTACTTTTAAATACTATCTAGTAAGATACTCAAATGCTGCGAAAAAACTATGCTTCGAACGTACAGCAACTAAAGAACACCCGGAGTCGGCGATTTTCTTACAAGTTGATTATTTTCAATGGACTCTTATGTAACAATGTGTTGCTATAAATATATGAAACCAACTTCTTTCGCAATTTCTGTGTTGCACTCAATCCTGACATGTACCATACCAGTACAGATTTCTGCTATCAAGAGTTAGAGAGCAAAGAATGAATGATTCCTTATCTATCCTTCAGTTCTTCTGCCCTCCTCATGGCGGCCGCCATGTGACTGTAGCCTGTGGCTCGGCTTCACTCGCTAGCGTTGATAGAACTGGCTGTGACGCCTCCACCTGTATAACCTCCTTGCTTGGTTGGCCTTGGAGGTAGTGCTTGGTAACCCTCAGGGTAGTTGCCTGGGAAATCTGTGGTTTTGGTTGTTAACAAAACCAATTGGACGAATACGTGCTTTATCAGTCATTATTAGCTAGAATTGTATCATCATCATCTTGAAAGATTTCAATCAATAAAAAACTAAATTGTATCCTTTTTCATGGTCGTTTTGGTCAATTTTTATATTTTTTCAAAATGCGCTACAAAGTTGTTTCATATAATTAACTCTCGTCCGAACGACTTGGTGCGGAGTACGAGCGACGTCTTGCTGAACAGATTTAATGGATCGAATACTGCGAGGTAAGGGTACGTTTGTGTTCACATAAATATTTCTGATAAGAATTTGTATTGCTACAGTGGAACCGTTGTTTCCAAAATATTGCTTAACAATAAGAGATCGCAGATTAATCGATATATATTTTTCTGAATGAGCCCAAAAAAATATAAAATAACGTCGGTAAATTTGTAGCAATGTTTAGTATGTATGATACAAAATAAATCTACTGAATATTGGTTTTCAATCAAACGCAACGACAATTCCGTAAGATTTGTGGGCCTTTTATTTAACTTTATAATTAGGATCTTATTTATAAATAGCTGTATACATGAACGGAATGAAGTTTTACCTGTTTTCATCTCCGCCAGACTTAATCTAGGGAGACCGCTTGAGAGGCATCGGCGAGATCCACAAAGCAATACATCTTCACATGGAGAAGACAATTATACAAATTTATATGCAATGATTTTACACTTGGTATGGGGAAAGCAGCACCTAAAAATGTCGTGAGTTTAATTTTTTTTGACGCCGGCAAGACTCTTTGTGACTGGATTTCAGGAAGCGGTAAATCTGTGCCTTTTGCAAGATATATTGCTTAATATAAACATTTGTGATGAAACACTCATGACTGGGGATTATTATTTTCAAGCGGAACCAGATCCAATAGGACAAGAATGTTTGTCATACAGTCACGTTTAAACCCTGATTAAGGAAAGATAAACTAGGTGGCTCATTGTATACGATGACTCTATGATGAGTACGATGACTTAATGATGTATATCAAACAGTCACGATTAAACCCTGTTTAAGGAAAGATAAACTATGTGGCTCATTGTATACGATGACTCTATGATGAGTACGATGACTTAATGATGTATATCAAACAGTCACGATTAAACCCTGTTTAAGGAAAGATAAACTATGTGGCTCATTGTATACGATGACTCTATGATGAGTACGATGACTTAATGATGTATATCAAACAGTCACGATTAAACCCTGTTTAAGGAAAGATAAACTATGTGGCTCATTGTATACGATGACTCTATGATGAGTACGATGACTTAATGATGTATATCAAACAGTCACGATTAAACCCTGTTTAAGGAAAGATAAACTATGTGGCTCATTGTATACGATGACTCTATGATGAGTACGATGACTTAATGATGTATATCAAACAGTCACGATTAAACCCTGTTTAAGGAAAGATAAACTATGTGGCTCATTGTATACGATGACTTTATGATGAGTTATCAAAGCATTCGTATTATCGCAAATGTTTTCTGTCACGGACGTCATGACAATATCAATGTTTTATATTTAAATCCGTCATTTCTATTTAAATCCGTCCCTATTTCCCGCTAATCTAGTCCATCGAACAATATCAATAATTATTACCGATTTTCTTATTTCAAGACTGCGAGATTGTAATCAGGTGAGGTACTTTGTTGAAACCTTTATATTGAAAGCCTTTTAAAATAACAAATTTTGTTTCGCTGTGTGAAACAAACGTCGGATAGGCTCAATGTTGACATATTCTGGTGAACGTTTCACAAACAAGGAATTTAGGAGGCTCGATTCGAAGTAATATTGCAGGAACTGCGTTTGAAAAAGTTTTAGTGCAATAACACCTACTGTCTGAAAACATCCAAGTTAGTTATGAATAGGAAAGACGGTGGATACGATCTGCCACGATTCTCAGAAACCTGGTTCTTTTTCAAGTGTTACGGTCTCGAAACATAAATTTAACAATATTATTCCATATGATACGAATTAAATTGTGGAAAACTTTTTTCGTGGAACTGAATGAAGTTCACGCTAGACATAACCGAGGCCATATCATATTCTTACATCGAATGTTGACTGGCCCGCCCTGGAGCTGCTCTAGCTGTTTACTGAAATGCTCTGGGGCTGCTCTAGCTGTTGACTGGCTCACCCTGGAGCTGCTCAATCTGAAGGTGCTGCGTTTTTACGTCATTCTTCTGTATTTAATGACAGCGGTAGTGATTGTATTATCTTTACTGACGTCTTCAGCAAGTTATTGACTAAACACGGTGAAAACTATTACATCAAAACATGTTATGAAGACGTGGGACGAGGCACTGGATGAGCGTGGATGGGGCACCACAATAGTAATGAAGACGTGTGACAAGGCACTGGATGAGCGTGTATGGGGCACTACAATAATAATGGAGGCGTGTGACGAGGCACTGGATAAACGTGTATGGGGCACCACAATAATATTGAAGGCGTATGACGAGGCACTGGATGAGCGTGTATGGGGTACTTCAATAATATTGAAGGCGTGTGACGAGGCACTGGATGAGCGTGTATGGGGTACTTCAATAATATTGAAGGCGTGTGACGAGGCACTGGATGAGCGTGTATGGGGCACCACAATGATAATGGAGGCGTGTGACGAGGCACTGGATGAGCGTGTATGGGGTCCGGCAATAATTTGAGTGAACATAATCATTCCTCAAATTATTAGCGAGCAGAAATCTAAGTAGTTTTTTAGGTATAGTAAAATATTAAAGCATTTCCAGCCGAACGGGTAATTCGTAGCTGCATTATTGCCATAATTGACTTGTGCTATAATTAGCTGGTGCCATAATTGGCTGGGTGTCAAATTGGCTGGTACCATAAATGGTTGGTACCTTAACTGGTCGGTTCCATTATTGGTTGGTGAAATATTTATCTCGTGTTATAATTAACTGGTAACACAATTGGCTGATGCTATATAATTGGCAAGTGCTATAATTGGCATATGCCATAATTGAAAAATGTCATAATTTGCTCATGCCACAATTAGAGTGTGCCATTATTGGCTGGAACTATAATTGTCTGGTGCCATAGTTGGCTGGGGTCATAATTGACTGGCGAGAATATTGGCTGATGCCACATTCGTTCGACACAATTAACATTTTCCACAATTAGCTGGTGCCACAGTTGGCTAGTGCCACAGTGGGCTGGTGCCACAGTTGGCTGGTGCCACAGTTGGCTGGTGCCACAGTTGGCTGGTGCCACAGTTGGCTGGTGCCACAGTTAGCTGGTGCCACAGTTGGCTGGTGCCACAGTTGGCTGGTGCCACAGTTTGCTGGTGCCACAGTTGGCTGCTGCCACAGTTGGCTGGTGTCACAGTTGGCTGGTGCCACAGTTGGCTGGTGCCACAATTAGCTGGTGCCACAATTGGCTGATGCCACAGTTGGCTGGTGCCACAGTTGGCTGGTGCAACAGTTGGCTGGTGCCACAGTTGGCTGGTACCAAAGTTGGCTGGTACCACAGTTGGCTGGTGCCACAGTTGGCTGGTGCCACAGTTGACTGGTGCCACAGTTGACTAGTGCCACAGTTAGCTGGTGCCACAGTTTGATGGTGCCCCAGTTGGCTGGTGCCACAGTTGGCTAGTACCACAGTTTGCTAGTGCTACAGTTAGCTGGTGCAACAGTTCACTGGTGCCACAGTTTGCTGGTGCCACAGTTGACTGGTGCCACAATTTGCTGGTGTCACAATTGACTGGTGCCACAGTTTGCTTGTGCCACAGTTTGCAGGTGCCACAGTTTGCTGGTGCCACAGTTTGCTGGTGCAATAGTTGTCTGGTTGCCACAGTTCGCTGGTGCCACAGTTGGCTGGTGCCACAGTTGGCTGGTGCCACAGTTTGCTGGTGCCACAGTTGGATGGTGCCACAGTTGGCTGGTGCCACAGTTAGCTGGTGCCACAGTTAGCTGGTGCCACAGTTGGCTGGAGCCACAGTTTGCTGGTGCCACAATTGGCTGATGCCACAGTTGGTTGGTGCCACAGTTGGCTGGTGCTACAGTTGGCTGGTGCCACAATAGGCTAGTGCTTTATGTGGCTGGTCAGACACTGAACTGGTCCGAAAGTTAACTGGTGCTGCAATTGAGAGGGAAAATTATTAAAAGGACAGCATCGATACCACCTATCATAACTGATACTAAAAGGACAGCATCAATGCCACCTATCATAACTGATAATAAAGGGACAGCATCGATGCCACCTATCATAACTGATAAGTACGGACAGCATCGATGTCACCTATCATAACTGATAATAAAAGGACAGCATCGATGCCACCAATCATAACTGAAAATAAAAGGTCAGCATCGATGCCACTTATCATAACTGTTTATAAAAGAGCAGCATCGATGCCATCTATTATAACTGGAAGGTCATTGGATTGTGTCGCCTAACAATCCCTACCACTTCCTTTCCCCTTCAAACAGCAAGAAATTTTTTCGGTATCGGTTGCTGCTCAAATGTTTCACATATCTTCAAATGTCTCAATACCTTAACATGCAAATATGTGTACAAGCCAAATCCAATTGCTCGCGCTCTTTGTGAGGTCAAAGTTGTCCCTATCTATACTTACGTTCCAACGTCTTTGTGTGCATCTAACAAACAAACTTCCCTTAGTTGTGAATGAACGACAACTCACTAATTCTACTCACTTGACAGCTCCAAATTTATCCCGCTATCGTCGCTCTAGAGCCCCCACCTCTTCCTACTCACTTGCGGCAGCAGACATGCCGTGGATAGACTCTCATGCCGCTGATGAGATAGTAATTTTAACAGGATTGCTTGTGAGAAAAAAATCTCAGATTTATGAGAGCAAAGCGTCTCCTCCACGACGGACCTCCACCATTAGCCCTTTTAGGCGGCGACTGGAAAAAAAAAACTCGTTTGTGAGAAGAGAAATTTTGCGATGAAGCCTAAAAAATAAGGCTCAAATGCCACTTTGCAGTCAACTCACTCACCGGGAAGTGGTTTTATGTATCAGGGATTACTGCTATTAAATGAAAAATGTAAGGAATAGTGAACCAGGTATATCATATTGATAGACCCACGGCGTGTCTCTCAGCTGGAGAGTGACCGATGGCAAGATGCCTCTTGTACTCATTTCCATATGCTTCCATACAAATAATTGTTAGCTCTTCGACGAAAAAGTCAATTAAAAAAGGACCGGCAAGGAGCCCATCCACTCATTTGGATCAAATTAACTTCTATCTGATATAAGCAGCAGAGCTCGAAAATAATAAATGTTATATGCGCGAGGCGTAATCGAGACTGAAACGGGCGGGCAAGCTCGTCAGGGCCGCGTCAAACTCAACTATTCGTTATCATCCACCACTCGCAAAATTACTGCACATTCTCTCAATTCTTCCGCATTGATACCTTGTGTCTTCCCATGTGTTATTAACATCATCACCCGGTGACAATTCATAATTGAAAAATGAAAAATGTTAAATTATTCTGACGAGCACATATATTTTGTACTAGGTTTAAAAAAAAAGGTGAATTAAGTTCCTAGAATCAGCCGATGTCTATCAGCAATCATTTGCTGCATTACCATAAAACTGAACAGTATCATAGACATGTAAGTGTCAGCTTAATGCATGTCATCGGTCGCTGCTACGCTGACGTTTACCAGCAGCTAATCCCGCTGTGAAGTATGTCAATAGCTAGCATGGATTGAAGTTTATCCTCCTTTTGTGTTGCCCTGAAACCAATTAATAAATTAGGAAACTCATTATTTAATAATACACATCAATTTTACGAGGTCGGGACCGACAGTGACTCCTAATACTTAACAAGGTCGGGACCGACAGTAACTTCTAATACTTTACAAGGTCGGGACCGACATTGACTCCTAATTGTTAATCTTCAATTCAAAAGAAAGATGGGGTCTCCGAACGGCAAGCAAAGGTTGGTTCAAGATTACTAAGAGGTAAATGAGAAGCTCAATCCACCCCTTACCTGCGATGTCGGAAGGTTGTTGAGGGGGAGCTCATAACTATTATTTTCAAAATGATCTGATCTGATGGGATGGGATGTATGGGATGTACCGGTTGGAGATAAATAATGTTTTGAATTCTTCGAAGCAATTGTTTTGCGTCAATCAACACATGAGATTGTTATGATGGGTCATAGTTACTCGTACTGCCTCTGCGTCTGCTCTGGAACGCAATGAAGCTTCTTTGGAAAAAATGTTCAGTACTGATGGAACAGAAAATCATTTGTGCTCATTTATGAAAAATATTCACGAGCTGCTGACTCAAGTCCTGCAGTCAAGCTTCATTGATAATGCCTGGTCACTGAAGGCTGTGGGAACTGATACCCTTTTCAAACTTGAACTCGACCTGCTGATTGGAAAGTTAAAAGAGAATTTGCTATAGGTTGAAGTTTGGTGCAAACTAACCCGTAAGCTGAATTGCTTGGAGCCGTGAGGAAGGATCCACCTTGATTAAAGGTTACATCCCCCTCCTCCTTCAGTGTCCGTGATACAATATGCTCTATAAAATCTGGAGTCCTCTACTGGTGATAGAGCACTTGGTTACCATAGCTATCTCCATTGACTTGAAAAGATTGATTACTTTACATTTACAGGATATGCAAAGCTTCCGATACCTACAGCACAATTGTATGTACACCATCATTGTAGTGCAATCAAAAATGTTGAATGCTTGCGAAGCGGTCAGAGTGTGCAAGAACAATGACTGAAGCAATGCTTGCGAAGCGGTCAGAGTGTGCAAGAACAATGACTGAAGCAATGCTTGCGAAGTGGTCAGAGTGTGCAAGAACAATGACTGAAGCAATGCTTGCGAAGCGGTCAGAGTGTGCAAGAACAATGACTGAAGCAATGCATGCGAAGCGGTCAGAG
>SDVV010030236.1:0-11701 GCA_016164225.1 Gammarus roeselii | reverse complement strand
TAAAGGCTAAATAGCGATGAACACAAAGTACAGCAACGTTGGCCATTTCCTTCATGACGGACAAATATTGTATTCCAAGACGTTTACGAGTGATCCAACATAGAACCCTCCTGGGTCTGCGATGTTGAGGTTTAATAGTCGTTATTGCGGTGCTAAGGCCTCTTC
Organism: Gammarus roeselii; assembly: GCA_016164225.1. Classification (NCBI taxonomy): domain Eukaryota; kingdom Metazoa; phylum Arthropoda; class Malacostraca; order Amphipoda; family Gammaridae; genus Gammarus; species Gammarus roeselii. The sequence goes on along the minus strand of SDVV010030236.1, from coordinate 11,536 downwards.
TTACGACCTCCCGTGGTATCAGACGGAAGGCTACTTCTGCCACCTCAACAACGCACAGGGATGTAAGGTGGCTGATGAAAGGTTTTCGAGTGAGCGCTCAATTGCCTTATCAAAGACGAAGGCACCGAGGCGGCCGGGGTTCCGGTTTGCAGTTTGCGGCCAATCTTGATATATAATTCTAAAGAGCCAACGACTGGTTCCGGAGTGGACGGTCAAGGAGGCCATCCAAGAATAAAGGTGCCTAGGTGGCCAATGACTGGTTTACCAGTGGGGGTCAATGCGGCCATCCAAGGCTAAAAGCCTCATATCGGCCTATGGCAGGCATAAGAAAGGGCGCTAAAGACAAAAGGCACCAGAGCAGCTGATGAAGGGTTTGCGAGGTGACGGCTTATGTGGTCATCCATGATCATTACACAAAGGTGACAGAAGACAGGTTTACGAGTGGGGCGCTTATGGGGCCATCATAGACCCATGCCAGAGAGGGGCTGAAGACAGGTTCACGAGTGGACCGCCAATGAGACCATTAACGACTCAAGTCACCAAGGTGGCCGAGGACATGTTTGCGAGTTTGCGTCAACTGGGCCATCAAAGACCAAAGCCACCAAGGTGGCTGACAGGTTTACGAGTGGACGCCAACGGGGCCATTAAAGAGGAAAAGAACGAGCGTAGCGCGGATAAGCTGGTATAACTGCTTCCTGAAGTGCACTTTGCACTCGACGGCACCCAATCTCTGCCTGCTGCTTCTTATTTTTCATTTCACTCGGATTCTCTGCAGTTGATGCACCTTGTCGTGACTCAATTTCTGCAGTTGATGCACCGTGTCATAACTCAATCTTTGCAGTTGATGCACCGTGTCATAACTTAATCTTTGCAATTGATGCGCCGTCTCGCAACTTAATCTCTGCAGTTGATGCACCGTGTCGTAACTCAATTTCTGCAGTTGATGCACCGTGTCGTAACTCAATTTCTGCACTTGATGTACCGTGTCATAACTCAATCTTTGCAGTTGATGTGCCGTCTCGTAACTCAATCTCTGCAGTTGATGCAACGTGTTCTAACTCAGTATTTGTGGTTGATGCGTAGTTTCGTAACTCAGTCTCTGCTGTTGATGCACCGTGTCGTAACTCATTCTCTGCAGTTGATGCGCCGTGTCATAACTCCTCCCTTGGTTAAACTTAGTGATCTGGTACAAATAAAATTGAAATCGTCTCACGATCATCACAATCTACACAGTTGCCCAAAACTGGAGGAAGAGGTATAAACTGATGTAGTACATATCCTTTGAACATTTACGGATGGAGAAAACAAAGAAAAAATAAAGGTTGCAGGTACTCATAATGGTTATTCTCAACTAGAGATGATCAGTTCATTTATGTGCACCAATGATATATCAATGTTCATGCTGCCTTTCACCGGCGTTGCATATGTGTGATATTTACTAACAACCTAAGGACCCTCCAGACTCAACGGGTGACAAACAGTTCCTTTGATGTGATAAAACTTTTAAACACAATACACGTTTTTATCCCTCTTATATCAGAAGCTCCAAGACTCGATCTAAGGCTTGCAAGAAATGTTCCCTCTCCCTAGGCCTCGTTATGAGCATTCTGGCTGGAAAGAGGAAGAATAAACGAGAAGAGCGCGATAGAGGGAAGCAAGTCGAGAAGAGGACGTCGAAAGAGAACTGAAATTTGGCCTTGAGGACGTCATGGAGAATAGAAGCGCGCTGAACACGTTAAAAATTACGAGTTTGTTGGTTTGCCTTTCGTATTTTATACTACGCATGGACGCCACTGATCTTTACTGCCATTCATTGCATGCTGTGTTTCTGTAACAATAAATATTGTTCCAGGGGTGATGATAAAATATTGGTTAATATGCTCCAGGTAAGCAACGATATTGTTTTGTTCTATGTTCATGCTGTCACTTGGAGCATTCCTATTGAAACTTACGATGCGTTTTAGGTGCGTCCTGACCAGACAATCAAAATAACTTCACCAGAACACCAATTACCAATCCACATTTTTCAAAATACTTCAGAACCATGGAGGTTCTTTAATTCAGAATCAAAAAGTTCTACCTGCAATTCAGAACTGTAAAGTTCTACCTGTATATAAGAATGATAGAGGGTTACCTGTAATCAAGCTGCTATTTCTTCGAATGCTTGGGCTTGTGTGTATCGAGACGCAGTATTGTAAATTGATTTCAAATTGGTTGACGTAACCGAGTGGCAGCATTGCAGAATTGAAATGGCTAACCAGCACCATCTCAATCACTACACAAATTGATTTTTCATCCTACCAACCCAGTCCTGCGGCGGCAAGATGTTTCTCGGGGCTTCCATTTTAAGATGGGCCAAAGGATTGCTCAGTTTTCCCGAATAAATTAGAAGGGGGAAAAGGATTTAAAGTTATTTTATAAAATACAATAAAAAAAAACTTTTACAGTGAAATTGCATTGCATCCCGCAGAGAATTTTATGGCATTGACCCGACAAGTCAATTCATTTTTGTGTCCTTGATTGGAGAACAGCAGCAAGTCTGGTATCATGTGCACCGTTCACTGGTCAGTGACGCTTACTCGGCACATGGTCGTAGAATAGACGGAAAAATCTTCTATTGCCTCTTGTAATATTATTTTATCAACATGTGCTTGACGAATGCTTTCACTGCGCTCGTATTCAGTGCGATCGTAGTTATCGCACTTGTATTTATTATGTTAGTTGTTTTTGAACTTGTATTTATGGATCGATGCGCTGATATGGCCTCTGCCCTTAGCGAAGAGTCACCAATTTATCTAAGAAAATAAGGGTCCCGGCAATTATTAGGGAAAGAGATCGGAAGGTCGTTAGAGGAGTTCATAATAACGTTTCTATTATTTGTACATTATGTTATTGATCTCATTAGTGTCCGTTGATGCATGTTATTGCTCTCATTAGTGTCGGTTGATGTATGTTATTGCTCTAATTAGTGTCCGTTGATGTATGGCATTGCTCTCATTAGTGTCCGTTGATGTATGTTATTGCTCTCATTACTCTCCGTTGATGCATGTTATTGCTCTCATCAGTGTCCGTTGATGTATGTTATTGCTCTCATTAGTGTCCGTTGATGTATGTTATTGATCTCATTAGTGTCTGTTGATGCATGTTATTGCTCTCATTAGTGTCGGTTAATGTATGTTATTGCTCTTATTAGTGTCCGTTGATGTGTGGCATTGCTCTCATTAGTGTCCGTTGATGTATGTTATTGCTCTCATTACTCTCCGTTGATGCATGTTATTGCTCTCATCAGTGTCCGTTGATGTATGTTATTGCTCTCATTAGTGTCCGTTGATGTATGTTATTGATCTCATTAGTGTCTGTTGATGCATGTTATTGCTCTCATTAGTGTCGGTTAATGTATGTTATTGCTCTTATTAGTGTCCGTTGATGTGTGGCATTGCTCTCATTAGTGTCCGTTGATGTATGTTATTGCTCTCATTACTCTCCGTTGATGCATGTTATTGCTCTCATCAGTGTCCGTTGATGTATGTTATTGCTCTTATTAGTGTCCGTTGATGTATGTTATTGCTCTCATTAGTGTCCGTTGATGTATGTTATTGATATCATCATTGTCCGTTGATGTATGTTATTGCTCTCATCAGTGTCCGTTGATGTATGTTATTGCTCTCATAAGTGTCCATTGATGTATGCTATTGCTCTCATCTGTGTCCGTTGACGCATGTTATTTCTCTCATCAGTGTCCGTTGATGTATGTTATTGCTCGCATCAGTGTTCGTCGATGTATATTATTGCTCTCATTAGTATCCGCTGATGTATGTTATTGCTCTCATCAGTGTCCGTTGATGTATATAATTGCTCTTATAGTGTCCGTTGATGTATATTATTGCTCCCATCAGTGTCCTTTGATGTTTGTTATTGCTCGCATCAGTGTCCGTCGATGTATGTTATTGCCCTCATCAGTGTCCGTTGATGTATGTTATTGCTCTCATCAGTGTCCGTTGATGTATGAAATGTTTGTTCCTGGCGATCATGTCGGCCCCATTATATGGTTTTAGAAAGCTTGAAGAAGAAGTTACATCTTACATAAATTCATTGGTATTGTCCAGAATGGTTTCCTGAGCCCAGAATATTACCGCAAAACAATAATAATGTGAAATCACTGCAGATGAAAGTGAAGATAAAAGAAAGTATATTTATGTAAAGTTACAGTTTGACGTGTTTCACTTGAAGAACATTATCCGAACGATTGTTACCAAATATCTAGCAACTAAGTCGTTCAGCTCTTTGCTTCTTTGTTAAAAAAATCATTGTTGTGGGAATATACATGAACTCTTCAAGCATTGAGACTCAACTGAAATGATGCATGCAGCAACATCAACATCGCCCTCGTGGGCAATGCCGTTCCGTTGATTTCAAGTGTCCTGTCAATATTGACGGTAGAGCGGGATGCATTAGGCAGCTTTGCCAAGGCCGGGGAATAAAACACACGGGATATCGTAGCATAAAATCATAAACACCGACGCGTGTGTTCTGGGCACGACATTTTATATAAAAAAATCAAGTTGGGATAAGAAAACACGGATTTGAAAGCGGGAGTAATGCCGACACTGCAGCGCAAAAAATGCCATATGATGCAAACGGATCAGATTGATTCCGTTTGGTGTGTCGCGGCGATCCTCTTAAATAACGAATAATTTTGTTAGCTCTGTGATGCCGGTCTCATACCATAATTCATATTTAAATATTTGTAGAACGCATACATAAATTTCGGGTAGCCATTTCGTGGTGATATCATGTATTTGGAATATTACCATTTTTATTGTCGAGTTACCGGCAGCGAGTATCGAAACACCGCCCACGTCACAACAACCGAGGTATGAGCAACTACTGTGTTCTCATCGTCAAGATGTTGGCTGCCCCAACGGCAGAGGGTTCGAACGCTACGAGCAGTAGAACTCACAGGCTCAAACGTCTTTTCTCTTTGCTTACCAATACTAATCAGAAAATGTCATATTTTCTTCAGTGTATGCAACCAAGTTAGTCTAGTACAGTGAACAGTATCTACTGTTGACAGCCAATCAAAGACAGATAACAATTAACGCCGTTTTTGAGTCAGTAGGGTTCAAAGGGCAATAGGACGTACAAACCCTCAGTGCACCATGCAAAGATTTATTTATTTGACCAGATGGATGAAAATGCAACACCTTAACAGAGAAGGCTGCGCTGGCTCAATGCTTGCTCCCCATGTTGTATGACCAGCCTTTGCTGAGGGGTCCTACAACAGACATGGGCCCGTACTCCCCTAGAAAGAAATACCCATTTTTGATGAAAAAGTCTACAACAGAGTTGAGCAGGTTCTACGCACAGACGAGATACCTGCCCTTCCTGATTCGCATGGACAGGATAACTGTCCATACTGAGGGAGCCCACAACAGAGTCATGGGTACGTCCTCCGCATCGACGAAAGACCCAACGCCCTTGCTGAGAGTGGGAACAATAGAGCTGGGCACGCCCTTTGCACGGACGAGATACCTGTCCTTGCTGCGGGAGCCTACAGCAGAGTCTTGGCACGTCCTCCACATGGATGAGATACCCGCCCTGGCAGAGGCAGCCTACATCAGAGATTGGGCACGACCTCCACACGGACGAGATACTCGGCCTTGCTGAGGGAGCCTATATCAAATTTGGGCTGTCCTCCATATGCACGAGATACCCGCCCTTGCTGAGGGAACCAACAATAGAGTTGGACACGTCCACCGGATGAACGAGACACCCGTCCTTGCTGATGGAGCCCGCCTTAGAGTTGGGCACGTCCTCCTCATGGACGATATTCTCGCTCTTGCTGAGGGAACCTTAACATAGTTTGGGCCCATCCTCCGCATGAATAAAATGCTCGTCCTTGCTGAGGAAGCCAAGAACAGAGTTGGGCCATTCCTTCGCATTGACGAGATATCCGTCCTTGCTGATGAGGCCTACAATAGAATTGGACTGTCCTCCGCACGGACGAGATGTGATATTATTTTGAGAGCGTAATTGTTGCAAAGGCGACAAATTAGCTACAATTGTCTTCAGTTGATCCTTCGGTTCCTTCGCATCAATCAGCTTGCAGACCCATCGTTCGTGGTCAGCGCATCAATCCGCTTGCAAGACCCATAATTCGTGAGCAGCGCATCAGTCATCTTGCCTGGTCATCTCTTGTGGTCAGTGCATCACTCAGCCTGCCGGCCCATCATTCGTGGTCAACCCATCTATCAGCTTGCCGACCGATCTTTCGTGGTCCGCGCATCTATCAGCTTGCCGGCCCATTATTCATAGTCAGCGCATCTATCAGCTTGTCAGCCCATCATTCGTGGTCAGCGCATCTATCAGCTTGCCAGCCCGTCATTCGTGGTCAGCGCATCTATCAGCTTGCCGTCCCATTATTCGTGGTCAACCCATCTATGCGCACAAAAATCCAACAACAAGCTTACATTTTACTTCGCTACATCGTGACAGTCACAATATAACCTTTTGGTGATTCATTAGCGTTTCACGGTATTCGTTGATGTTGATTGATGGATATTCGTATGACAGCAGCACATCACTGACAGGTTCTCGATCACTAACAGCTGCTCATCACTGACTACTGCCCATCAGTGACAGCTGTTCCTCACTGACAGCCGCCTATCACTGACAACTGCTCATCACTGATAGCTGCCGATTACTGACAGCTGCCCATCAGTGACGGCTGCCCATCAGTGGCAGCTGCTCATCACTAACAGCTACCCATCACTTACAGCTACATATCAGTGGCAAAGGCTCATCACTGACATCTGCTCATCACTCACAGCTGCCCATCACTGACAGCTGCCTATCAATGACAGCTGCCCATCACTCACAGCTGCCCATCACTGAGAGCTGCTCGTTAATGACAGCTGCTCATCACTGACAGCTGCCCATCAATGACAGCTGCCCATCACTGCCAGCTGTCAGTCAATAACAGCTGCCAATCACTGACAGCATTCTTCAAGCCCCACCTTGATTCCTTCCCAGCCATGTCCCTACCGTTGATTCATGGATGTTAAGGTTCATGGTTTGTTCACTATATACTGATACATCCATAAAGGCGCGTCCAGGGGGCCATAGCCACAAGATATACGAGTCAGTGATGCTAAAACCACATTTAGAGGCGCCTCCAGCGGCTGGAAAAGAGCACTGATCCTTCCATTATCGAGATGGCAGTAATGGAGGAGGACAGGAATTGGGATGAAGCTTATCTGGAAGAGGATATGGAAGAGTTACTATGTATGGGTTACATGATTGCCAAGAAAGAAACAAGAGATGAGGAAAGGGAGGAATAGCGGTCTATTAAATGGAACACATTATTCGCTGCAGGATGACGAGTCAGTAATACCGGGATTGAACGTGAACGGTAATATTGGGTAGCGAACTAGTAGGACGATTGTTGGTAACCACTTCTGTGTATACTAAGTGCTGTGAAGAGCTGCACTCTGTGTCAGTTATAGCGAGTAAACTAAGTGCTGCGAAGAGCTGCACTCTGTGTCAGTTATAGCGAGCATACTAAGTGCTGTGAAGAGCTTCACTCTGTGTCAGTTATAGCGAGTATACTAAGTGCTGTGAAGAGCTGCACTCTGAGTCAGTTATGACGAGTATATTAAGTGCTGTGAAAAGCTGCACTCTGTGTCAGTTATAGCGAGCATACTAAGTGCTGTGAAGAGCTGCACTCTGTGTCAGTTATGGCGAGTATAGTAAATACTGTGAAGAGCTGCACTCTGTGTCAGTTATGACGAGTATACTAAGTGCTGTAAAGAGCTGAACGCTGTGTCAGTTATGACGAGTATACTAAGTGCTGTGAAGTGCTGCACACTGTGTCAGTTATAGCGAGTATACTAAGTGCTATGAATAGCTGCAGTCTGTGTCAGTTATGACGAGTATACTAAGTGCTGTGAATAGATGCACTCTGTTCCAGTTATGACGAGTATACTAAGTGCTGTAAAGAGCTGCACTCTGTGTCAGTTATGACGGGTATACTAAGTGCTGTGAAGAGCTGCACTCTGTGTCAGTTATGACGAGTATACTAAGTGCTGTCAAGAGCTGCACTCTGTGTCAGTTATGACAGTATACCAAGTGCTGTGAAGAGCTGCACTCAGTGTCACTTATAGCGAGTATACTAAGTGCTGTGAAGAGCTGCACTCTGTGTCAGTTATGACGAGTATACTAAGTGCTGTGAAGAGCTGCACTCTGTGTCAGTTATGACGAGTATACTAAGTGCTGTGAGGAGCTGCACTCTTTGTCAGTTATGACAAGTATACTAAGTGCTGTGAATAGATGCGCTCTGTGGCAGTCATAGCGAGTATACTAAGTGCTGTGAAGAGCTTCACTCTGTGTCAGTTATGACGAGTATACTAATTGCTGTGAAGAGCGTCACTCTGTGTCAGTTATAGCGAGTATACTAAGTGCTGTGATGAGCTGCACTCTGCGTCAGTTATGACGAGTATTCTAAGTGCTGTGAAGATCTGCCCTCCGTGTCAGTTATAGCGAGTATTCTAATTGCTGTGAAGAGCTCACTCTGTGTCAGTTATGACGAGTATACTAAGTGATGTGAAGAGCTGCACTCTGTATCAGTTATGACGAGTTTACTAAGTGCTGTGATGAGCTGCACTCTGTGTCAGTTACGACGAGTATAATAAGTGCTGTGAAGAGCTGCACTCAGTGTCAGTTATAGCGAGTATACTAAGTGCTGTGAAGATCTGCACTCTGTGTCTGTTATGGCGAGTATACTAAGTGCTGTGAAGAGCTGCACTCTGCGTCAGTTATGACGAGTATACTAAGTGCTGTGAAGAGCTGCACTCTGTGTCAGTTATGACGGGTATATTAAGTGCTGTGAAGAGCTGCACTCTGTGTCAGTTATGACGCGTATACTAAATGCTGTGAAGAGCTGCACTCTGTGTCAGTTATGACGAGTTTACTAAGTGCTGTGAAGAGCTGAACTCTGCGTCAGTTATGACGAGTATACTAAGTGCTGTGAAGAGCTGCACTCTGTATCAGTTATGACGAGGATACTAAGTGCTGTGAAGAGCTGCACTCTGTATCAGTTATGACGAGTATACTAAGTGCTGTGGAGAGGTGCACTCTGTATCAGTTATGACGAGTATACTAAGTACTTTCAAGAGCTGCACTTTGTGTCAGTTATGACGCGCACACTAAGTGTTGTGAAGAGCTGCTCTCTGTGTCAGTTATGACGAATATACTAAATGCTGTGAAGAGCTGCACTCCGTGTCAGTTATGACGCGTATACTAAGTGCTGTGAAGAGCTGCACTCTGTGTCAGTTATGACGAGTATACTAAGTGCTGTGAATAGCTGCCCTCTGTGTCAGTTATGTCGAGTATACTAAGTGTTGTGAAGAGCTGCACTCTGTGTCATTTATGACGAGTATACTAAGTGCTGTGAAGAGCTGCACTCTGTGTCAGTTATGACGAGTATACTAAGAACTGTGAATAGATGGACTCTGTGGCAGTTATAGCGAGTATACTGAGTGCTGTGAAGAGCTGCACTTTGTGTCAGTTATGACGTGTATACTAAGTGCTGTGAAGAGCTGCCCTCAGTGTCAGTTATAGCGGGTATACTAAATGCTGTAAAGAGCTGCACTTTGCGTCAGTTATGACGAGTATACTAAGTGATGTGAAGAGCTGCACTCTGTGTCAGTTATAGCGAGTATACTAAGTGCTGTGAAGGGCTGCACTATGTGTCAGTTATGACGAGTATACTAAGTGTTGTGATGAGCTGCACTCTGTGTCAGTTATGACGAGTATACTAAGTGCTGTGAAGAGCTGCACTCTGTGTCAGTTATAGCGAGTATATTAAGTGCTGTGAAGAGCTGCACTCTGCGTCAGTTATGACGAGTATACTATGTGTTGTAAAGAGCTGCACTCTGCGTCAGTTATGACGAGTATACTAAGTGCTGTGAAGATCTATACACTGTGTCAGTTATAGCGAGTATACTAAGTGCTGGGAAGAGCTGCACTCTGTGTCAGTTATAGCGAGTCTACTAATTGTTGTGAAGAGCTGCACTCTGTGTCAGTTATGACGAGTATACTAAGTGCTGTGAAGAGCTGCACTCTGTGTCAGTTATAGCGAGTATACTAAGTGCTGTGAAGAGTTGCACTCTGTGTCAGTTCTGACGAGTATTCTAAGTGCTGTAAAGAGCTGCACTCTGCGTCAGTTATGACGAGTATACTAAGTGTTGTGAAGAGCTGCACTCTGCGTCAGTTATGACGAGTATACTGAGTGCTTTGAATATCTGCACTCTGTATCAGTTATGACGAGTATACTAAGTGCTGTGAAGAGCTGCACTCAGTATCAGTTATGACGAGTATACTAAGTGATGTGAAGAGGTGCACTCTGTATCAGTTATGTCGAGTATACTAAGTTCTTTGAAGAGCTGCACTCTGTGTCAGTTATGACGCGAACACTGAGTGTTGTGAAGAGCTGCACTCTGTGTCAGTTATGATGAGTATACTAAGTGCTGTGAAGAGCTGCACTCTGCGTCAGTTATGACGAGTATACTAAGTGTTGTGAAGAGCTGCACTCTGTGTCAGTTATGACGAGTATAATAAGTGCTGTGAAGAGCTGCACTCAGTGTCAGTTATAGCGAGTATTCTAAGTGCTGTGAAGAGCTGCACTCTGTGTCTGCTATGGCGAGTATACTAAGTGCTGTGAAGAGCTGCACTCTTTGTCAGTTATGACGAGTATACCAAGTGCTGTGAAGAGCTGCACTCTGTGACAGTTATGACGAGTATACTTAGTGCTGTGAAGAGCTGCACTCTGTGTCAGTTATGACGCGTATACTAAGTGCTGTGAATAGATGCACTCTGTGTCAGTTATGACGAGTTTACTAAGTGCTGTGAAGAGCTGAACTCTGCATCAGTTATGACGAGTATACTAAGTGCTGCGAAGAGCTTCACCCGGCGTCAGTTATGACGAGTATACTAAGTGCTGTGAACAGATGCACTCTGTGTCAGTTACGACGCGCACACTAAGTGTTGTGAAGAGCTGCACTCTGCGTCAGTTATGACGAGTATACTAAATGCTGTGAAGAGCTGCACTCCGTGTCAGTTATGACGCGTTTACTAAGTGTTGTGAAGAGCTGCACTCTGTGTCAGTTATAGCGAGTATACTAAGTGATGTGAAGAGCTGTACTCTGCGTCAGTTATGACGAGTATACTAAGTGCTGTGAAGAGCTGCACTCAGTGTCAGTTATAGCGAGGATACTAAGTGCTGTGAAGAGCTGCCCTTAGTGTCAGTTATAGCGGGAATACTAAGTGCTGTGAAGAGCTGCACTCTGTATCAGTTATGACGAGTATTCTAAGTGTTGTGAAGAGCTGCACTCTGTATCAGTTATGACGAGTATACTAAGTGCTGTGAAGAGCTGCACTCCTTGTCAGTTATGACGAGTATACTAAGTGCTGTGAAGAGCTGCACTCTGTGTCAGTTATGACGAGTATACTAAGTGCTGTGAAGAGCTGCACTCTGTGT
>SDVV010030235.1:0-11701 GCA_016164225.1 Gammarus roeselii | reverse complement strand
TAAACCTACTCTGTATCTGCGGTAAACCTACTCTGTATCTGCGGTAAACCTACTCTGTATCTACGGTAAACCTACTCTGTATCTACGTAAAACCTACTCGATAACTACGTTAAACCTAATAGGAATCTACGTTAAACCTACTCTGAATCTACGTTAAACCTACTCGGAATCTACGTTAAACCTACTCAGAATCTACGTTGAACCTACTTTGAATCTACGTTGAACCTACTTTGAATCTACGTCAAACCTACTCTGAATCTACGTTGAACCTACTCTGAATCTACTTTGAACCTACTCGGAATCTACGCTGCACCTTCTCTGCCACTCTTCAATTGCCCTACTGGGAAATCTGCATTAACTTCGCGTTGGGACTCCGGTAGAAAACAGAAGCTACCACTACTGGATGGATGATTATTTGTTATTTCTTATTTCGTGGGCTCTATAATTTTTCTCTGCCATTTTTTCATAGTGATGAATTTTGCATTTGTAATTATATATATCGAGGGTTGGTTGAAAAAATGTGACCCAGGGAAGGGGGGTACTCGTGGGACTCGGGGTTTCGGGAACCCGGAGGATTTGGAAGGACCCACTTGGGCCCTTCTGGGGCCCTTCAGGACACCCTTCAGACCCTTCGGGACCCTCTTGAGAAACTGTAGGACCCACTTGGGGACCTTCTGAATCCTGGAACCTTTGCTCCCTCCTCCCAAATGTACGTTAAAAACCTACTCGGTATCTACGTTAAACCTACTCTGAATCTACGTTAAACCTACTCTGAATCTACGTAACACCTACTCTGAATCAACGTTAAACCTACTCTAAACCTACTCTGAATCTTCGTTAAACCTGAATCCACGTTAAACTTACTATGAATCTACGTCGAACCTACTCGTAATCTACGCTGCACCTACTCTGGACACTGACACATCTTAACTATACCCCATTACTAATTAGTGAAGTTTAAATTATGTTATTTCCGTAGGTACAACAGGACGACCAAGCTAATCGGAAACTGAGTTGGCCGAACCTCACCAATAAGCGAGTCCTCGTGTCCCAGCTGCATTCTGTGTCCAATGATGGGTCTGCATAACTCAAAGACTTCACATCCAGGGCAATAAAAAGTTGGGCATCATTTTCTGCATGCTGCTGTCTATTCATCTCTGATGTTTTAGAACTCTCCTGGTCCTGGTCTTTGAGTGCTTCGCGTCGGAATATTTCTAGCCGAGAATATTGTCATTAGCATGAAGTACTCCTACTTGGCTGGAGTGAGCACTTGCCAGCAAAACTCTTCACCTCCGGACAATTGCATCAACTGCCCGCTGTCGATACCATACCTCCTCACTCACTCTAGTGCATGCTTGGAGTGTTCATGCTACCTTCCTTCAGCACGGCTGCTTGCACTCAATTAATTGCAGTCGCTCTCTCCTCTTGAACCTCATCTGCAATAACAGCATTGCTGCCTGGTCTATTTTCCCCACTCAATAGTCCGCCACCAGCCACCCTTCGACTCCCACACCAAAGTTGATTGTCTGGCGACTCGGCGTTGTGCAATGGTGCGCTGGTTTCTAATATTGGTGGGAGGGGGAGGGCTGCTGCTGGAGTGTTGTTGTTGCCGTTACCAGCCTTTGTTTTGCTGTGTGCCTAATGGAGTTGGAGAGGGAGGGAAGGCGGGCTGCTGCTGGAGTGTTACCAGCCTTTGTTCTGCTGTGTGCCTAATGGAGTTGGAGAGGGAGGGAAGGCGGGCTGCTGCTGGAGTGTTGTTGTTGCCGATACCAGCCTTTGTTTTGCTGTGTGCCTGTTATAACACTCCGTTTTTACGCTTATAATATGTAGCCAAAGTGTGGGTTTCTCACGATGCGAACGGCTGAATTAGGCCTCACCTCCCCCAATTTCTGCTTCCTTCAGCAAACAGATGTGTGCCCTCGGACTTGGTCACTCGTCTATTATGGGAGGTCATTTGTTGTGCCTGTCGTGTTGAAAGGAGATCAGCTGTTTTGGTGATCGATATAGAGGTAGCAGCAGTAGCTGACTACGTATTTATTTTCTATGGACTTCATAGCCCTGTATGTACTACCAAAATGTAGGAGGAGTCAAGGATTTTCTAGTGGGCCAATCAGATATTAAAAATGTGGGGTTACGCCCCTTCGAGGGTGCCATACGGTAAAGCTACTCCCTGATTGGACAATTCCCCTCAACACGTTTTACGGTAGCGCCTGTCGTTTCGTCGCAAAAACAACAGGCACCTCTCGAGAGACGGGCAGTGTAGAGTTTGGCACTGTAGGGTCAACTTCTCATTCACAACGCACCGTCTTTTTGTCTATTCTAATCGCCTACAATTATTATACCTCCGCGTTCATGCAATTGTTGACTTATTCAGATTTCATAACAGCTACACAATATCAATCATGTACCTTAACTTGTAGCTGCTCTTATTGTAGTGTCACCAACCAATATCATTGATTTGTCAAGTTCCCTGCTTAATTATTATTGCTACCTTATTTAAAATAATATGATAAAAACATTTTTGTCTTCCTTACAACCTTGCTTCACCTTTTAACGTATTTATAGTAACCTTTATACGAAATTCGTAACATGCCTAATGGAGTTGGAGAGGGAGGGAAGGAGGGCTGCTGCTGGAGTGTTGTTGTTGCCGTTACCAGCCTTTGTTCTAGTGTGTGGCTAATGGAGTTAGAGAGGGAGGGAAGGAGGGCTGGTGCTGGAGTGTTGTTGTTGCCGTGACCATTTTTTTTGCTGGAGGGCGAAAGGAGTTGGTTGGTGGCAGTTTCTCGATGAGCGCCTGCTTCTGTTAATGAATTGCAATTACACCTCGTGGCGTTTGAGTCATACACGCCAACAAGAGATTTAGGAACGACGAGTAGGACGGAAGGAAACGAGGAGAGCAATGAAATTGAAACGGTGAGAATGGAAGAATGGAACGAGGAGCATGGCGGAATGGGACGAGGCAGATTATGGAATAGGAACGAAGAGGATGATGGAATAGGAATGAGGAGAATGATGGAATGGGAACGATGTGGATGATGGAATGGGAACGACTAGAATGATGAAATGTGAACAAAGATAATAATGGAATGAGATACTAGAATGATGGAATAGAAACGAGAAGAATGATGGAAGAGAAACCAGGTGAATGATGGAATGAGAACTACTAGAATGATGGAATGGGAACGAGAAGAATGATGGAAGGGAAATGAGAATGATGGAATAGCATCTAGGAGAATGATGGAATGGGATCGAGGAGAATATGGAATGGGAACGTGGAGAATGATGGAATGGGATCAAGGAGAATGATAGAATAATAACGTGGAGAATGATGGAATAGAAGCGATGAGATGAAATTTAAAGCATCGAATCGTGAACGTTCAGAGGTTAACCTCCGCGCTGGATTTTGTTATTGACGACGTCCATGCTGCAGTTGAATCATGGTATCATGGAATGGCGCACGGGCTACCTTTATGCCAAAAATTAAGGGTGGCACCATAGTTATAATGTCTGCAAATATGCCCTGGGGACCCTGTCTGCAAATATGCCCTGGGAACCCTGTCTACAAATATGCCGTGGGGACCTTGTCTGCAAATTGCCCTGGAGATAGGCGGTGCCAATATGCCCTGCAGATAGGGACTGCAAATATGCCCTGGAGATTGTTGGCGTTTGTTTATGATTACGTGTAGGGTTTAGTTATTTTTAATCGCATTTATATATATTTATAAATCTCTAGTTTTAATGTCGCAGGCAGCGCTCTTATTTCAATGGGTCTTTATTGCTAGTCTTTGCTCGACTTATAACTTATTTAGAGATTTTTAGTTATAGCGTTGTGATGGGATTTGTAAAAAAACACGTTATTCGATCGTTATTCAATTTAAGTATGTTGACCAAAATATGTATTAGTGAAATTCGGAATTAGGTACGTGCTTTATTATTATAGAACAAAAGCTATAGTATTTGAAAAAATCTATCTGCTTTTTCCCCTTGTATGTATTTATTTTCAGAGTTTCATCAAAGCACAGCATTAAGATACAATTATTAGGCGCAGATACGTTCACGTATTTTCAATCCATATGTTTGAGGACAATGAATCAAGTTTTTGATTATATTTATATATATTTATTTTATAGTTACATAGGAGCATTTACATATAAAAAGCAGTCATATGGAAATGTTACCACTGAGCGCTGTCGTAGCGGCAGACTTCTATCCGTCAATGTCATACAGAGACCTTATCTCGAGTCGCACTCCTCTTGTGGCCCTGCCTAATAGCCAGATTGCATCTGTACATGACAGTTAACGGTACCTTTAATTACTTGCCGCGTTGCTGGCTGGAATATCGTTATAACACATTTGGACATGCAGTAGGGGACCCCCGCGGCAAAAAGTTGGATACGCTGCGGGAAATTGGGTGAGATAAGCCTGCTCGTATAAATTAATGTTCGTCCACAGTGTTAGGGCTTGTTGAATTGGCATATCTGCAAGAAATGCTAGCTTGGTTAATATCGATTTTGCAGTATTAGGATTTTATTCTTTTTAATAGTATATGGTGTTGTAGTATTTAATCGATTTGGCTGTATATGGCGTTTTATTTTGTGTCGAAGTCACCGTTATTATTATATATATTTTGTATTACATAGCTTCATATTAGGAACATTTACATCATTTTAGGAGCGGTTGCAAGGGTATACGCTCACGTATTTTCAATCCGCATGACTTCGGACAATGAAACTTGTTCAAGTATATATTTATTTATTTACGTAGGAACATTGACATATGAGGAACATTTACATACTAGGAACATTTACAGAATATAACCTGAAGACGTTTACGCACTTTCGTCATTTACCCAACTACACACGCTGAAGACGGCCTCTCCATGCTAACGTCTCTTCCAGGTTAAATCCATTTGTACATCGACAACATCATCACCCAAGACAAATCGCTTCCTCTTTTTAGTGACGGTAGGTTCAACTTCAATCGATTTTTTGGGAATGTTTGTTGGCCTATAGGCAAGAGTTGTGCACCCATCAACATAGTACCGATACATTTCGGAGTTACT
This sequence comes from Gammarus roeselii, assembly GCA_016164225.1. Lineage (NCBI taxonomy): Eukaryota > Metazoa > Arthropoda > Malacostraca > Amphipoda > Gammaridae > Gammarus > Gammarus roeselii. The sequence goes on along the minus strand of SDVV010030235.1, from coordinate 6,639 downwards.
GAGGCAATTTTTTAATAGTGCGCAAGTTTGGAGCTAGCACGCTTGCGCGCGAATGTTGTAAATGGTCTCAAAGTGTGTGTGTATGTTTTCCGGGTATGGATATCTCTGCATTGTTCATGTCTGATTTTGGTTTGTGTCTGGTAATTGACATCTTTTGCAGCTGATTTTGTGGCGTCGAACTCGAGCAACATACTGTAACACTTGGTTGCAAGCAAATGATTTCACTCGGGTAGTCGTTGGCTGTTTCGCTTTTCAGTAGTCCCAACTGTCCTTTCTTTGATTCATCATACAGAGGATGATTTTTGGGGTAGTTAGAGAAGTCCATGTATTCAGCCAGAGGAGCTTCCCGCATTTCAGCTTCAATGTCGGCCACACCTTTGAAATGGATCAGTAGGTAGATGAGCGAGACGTTATCACCGTATTTGAGTTTCATAGTGTCAAAAGAAGCTGTAGACTTATATCTATTATACCTTAAGTAACTGAGTTCAAATTTCAATTGCATGATATCTATCGCATTTCAATGCTAGGCATGCTGTACTGCAATTCATTGCAAGTCATGTTCCATACCTGCAATTTCAATGCGAGCTATTTGAGTTGAATTTAGGATATTGCAAACAAAGATTTATGATATTTTTATTGATATTGATATTATACGAGAACATAACTATTCACTCCGAAGATCGACGCGAGTTGTGTATGCAACACTTCCAAACCTAACCTTGTAGCCCACACTTTATTTTTAGTCATCAGCGAGCTTTTTCTCGACGCTAATTTTTTTATTATAGTCACATGTTTATTACATCGAATATTTTCAGGTTTTTCTTAATAGCGCTGACATTCTCATTCAGTATATTCCCGCAGATTTCCGAAATAAAACATAATTCACCTAGCACTCAAACGTTTGAGACATGATTCTCTTCATATTTCATTTCCCACATTTTTGAAATAAGGTCAGATATACATTTTTTTGTACAATTTTACACATCTTATACTTGATACCGTTACATTACCCCATTTGATGATTCGATTTCCTTCAACTTTATCAGGGGTTTCTTCCCATGACACCTCCCCGGTATCACTATCACACGTTTCAATATCACTGTCACTGGTGTCCATTCCACGTTTTTCCATATTTTCATCATATTCCATGTTGTCTAAGGTTTGGGTGTACTCCCCCCATTTCACCCAATCTTTATACGTTCTACGTTTGGATGTTAGTGGCACCGCACTTTCTTCACTGCTCGCACCCTGTTGAGCACTGTCTTTCTCATTATTTTGGAAACTCAGAGACGGTTTATTATGTTCTATCATAACGCTCTTTTTGTCCTTGGAGCTTGTATTTCCTCGTCCATTTTTAAGATCATATCCAAGATAATGGTGTCCATTGAGATGACGCCAAAACTCGAACGTGGAGCTTGATTTGCATAGTTTTATTTTCACACTGCAAATAACACATACCTTCGTATTATATTTTCTGGTAAAATATTTCCATATCAAACTTGGCGTCATCCTTCTACACCGAAAGCAGACCGTTAACTGAATGAGTACAAATCTGAGTCTAATTTTATATGAACTTTTACATGCATATATCCAGGGTCGTTAGCGTCACTGTGTCGGTACATGTGTCGGCACAATGCATACATACAGTCAATAGCGTCACTGTGTTGGCACATGTGTCGGCAAAATTTATATATTCAGGATTGTTAGCGTCACTGTGTGGGCACATGTGTTGACACGATGCATATATACAGGATCGTTAGTGTTACTGTGTCGGCACATGTGTCGCACAATGCAAATATACAGGGTCGTTAGCGTCACTGTGTCATCACAATGAAAATATTCAGGGTCGTTAGCGTCACTGTGTCGGCACATGTGTTGGTACAATGCATATATACAGGGTCGTTAGCATCACTGTGTCGGCACAATGGGTCGCTTTCTCTGGCGCTAAATTCTTTTATATCTAACGTCCGATCAGCCCCTTTCATCTTCGCCAACTGCCTTATCAGCCACAAGTTGTTCCGACCACCTCCCTACGGTACCATTTTTTAACAAAGAACATTCATAGCGTTCCTCAGTCACACCAGCCACTGTCATATCTGCCAGTGACATTCTGCCTAAACTCTGTTTCAGCCCATTTCAGAATCAGCCACGCGGCGTATCATTTTACTGGTTATCACTTCAATGAAACTTTTCTTACTCAACCTAACCTAACCTAGGGTACGTGTTTCTAACCCGCGGGGCAAAGGTACGTAGTTCTAACCCGCGAGGCAAACATACGTATTTTTCTAGGGTACGTAATGCCGTTTTTTAGCGTTGGTTTATTGAAGTTTCATTAAAGTGATGACCAGTAGGTTGGTACGCCTGTTGAGGTGTAAGGACAGTGGCAGATATGACTGTGGCAGATTTTGAAGTGGCGGAAAATGCGTGTGGGCTAAAAACATCGTTTAGGTCGGAAGCACGTGTGATGGAAGATTTTTAGCGGTTATGGCAGTGTCCGGCCATGACAGTGAGGTGAAGTGAAGTGGCGATAGTGCGCGTGTGCGGAAATAATTTTAGCGCAAACGCTGAACTCCCGGCACAATGCATAATACAGGGTCGTTAACGTCACTGTCGGCACATGTGTCGGCACAATGCATATACACAGGGTCGTTAGCGTCACTGTTTCAGCACACGTGGCGGCACCATGTAGGCGTTTACACACATTAGTGCAAAAATGGTTACCATACACTGACAGATGTATTAATACCTAGACAACCTAACCTAACCTAACCATCTTAACCTATAATTATGTATTTTCATTCAAGTTTGATGGTTATGCATAATATTTAGTCAGTATTTGTATGTGATATACATATCAAATCCCTCCACATGGCTCTACATAACGTAGCCTTATTTTACTATCACACACAATGTGAACACAAACACACATTTGTATGCATACACAGGGGGTGGTTACCTTCTGTTGCATTTTTACCTCCGATCTGAGATTTTTTCCATTCGAACGACAACAGAACTAATCATCCTAACCTAATCTATTGTATCCAAGAATTATGTATTATCGATCGACTTTTCATGCTTGCACATGATTTTTCAGGGTTTCAGGATTAATGCATAACAAATGTCTCCACTTGACTCGACATTTTGATCTATCCTTTGCAGTTTTGATACACACTTCCAATTTTGATCTAACAAATTTCATCCGTTTTCATAGGTATTTACATCATTGTTTGACTGTTTTAGCTATTTTTCAGATGATTCTTGATTTTTGATTTGACACAATTCTACATCACTTTTACATTTTATTCATATCCATCAAAAACTTAACCTTATGTATTATGGTTTCCAGTCATTGTTATATACATATGAACCCTCCACACGACTCCAAAAATCACTTCAACATTTATGTTATTTATTTTGTCGTCACTCTCGACCCATATTGGTTAGCAAAGAGTCTCCCATTTTCAAACTAAGATGGATTGAATGTTACAAGTAATGCATATTTGTTTCCAACTTCATACAAACGAACACTTCGTCTCATACTAGGTCTACCACATTTACGTCAATATCTCCTGACACTACATCCTTTGACGACTTGCACGTTTGATTTCTTCTTTTTTCCTATAATTTTCATTTTGTTGTCGATGACTTCGTTTCAGATGTCGCCACACATTACTCGTGGATTTGGGTTTATTCAATTTTATTTCTTTTTGGCAAAGATTACAGACCCGCATCACCCCATTACTTTCAAACAAACGATGTCCCAAGCTATACCCCATCCTTCCACTACAGAATCACAAACTTGACTGAGCTAGATCTGATCGGACTCTGATTTATATCCTACCAATCTGCAACACATCTAGATCATTTACCCCGAGATAGGTTTATGGGTATCGTTTCACGCCGAAACATATTCTTTTACCGAGTTCGACAGTTCGATGTTACCTCCAACTGACACGATGTCTGCAATTCATTGCTTAACCTTTGATTTTAGGATCATTTAAACATTCGATTAGGGATTGACATGGTTTATCACCGTTTTATAAGTATTAATTACAGATATTGCTGGATACATCAATACTTTCTACCTCGTTCATTGAATTTGAAACAGCATGGTTCGTACCATGCTGTTTCACCATGTTTCAAAATCCTTACTATATTCCAGCATATCTTTGACACGAATACCGAAGGCTGTTTCTCCCCTATGAGTCCATAAATGTAATTCTTCTTCTTTGGGAACTTTAATTATTCGAATCTTCAATTCAATGTACGGCAGATCTTTATCCTAAAGAAATTGCTGTATACGCTCTAGATTTGATTTTTTTCATATGCAAAATTTATTTTCCACTACCTCGACTTAATTACACGTGTGAAGGTTTTCTGCTTGGATCATATCAATTTCAAGATTTACCTTCATATTTTCTTTGAACTCTGTTACGTACGGCTGAAATATATCTAAATCTGTTAGCTACCAGAATCCTGCTTCATTTATTCTTCATCCATAAATGAATAACACTTCCCACTCTTATGATTCTTGTTATACGCATTTGTAGATAATTGATATTTCCATCAGTTGTCGATAAATCTTCGAACCAAGTAAAATCATTTGCGGAGATTTTTTCATCCAACACTCTTAAACAAAGTTTTGAGACGTGAACATTCATTTTATTTATTCTAAGACGAAACGTCCGCTTCCGCTTGTTCTCCACGTAACACCGACTCCATTCTCGGCACCGGACGTAATGTTGGGCTTAAAAATACAGAAACCGTATACACTTTTGGCGTATTTTATAAAAACATTGCTGCATAAAGTTGCTACTGTGATTAATAAAGTATCAAGTTACTCAGTAGCTAGCTATTATAATTCTATTACATGTTTATTTGCAAACATTAGGTCTATCATCGCTCGCCTCGGTCATCAACTGTGTATGTATATATGTACATATGTACGTGTATAAAGCTATGTACGTATGTGCACGTGTATGTTCAACCGTGTGTACGTAGACATGAATTGAAAAAAAAAGCATAACAAAATTTATAATTCAATACAATTTCAGAATTCAACATTTCAATAAAATTTCAAATTTTTCAATGCCCGGACAAAGCCAAGTCAGTCTATTGAAGTGATAACTTGGCTACTAAAGAAAGGTCGGGGCGTCGAAATTTTTGACATTTTATTCAAATTTAAAATGTTAAAATTGTATTCAATTTTAAATTTTGTTCTCCTTATTTTTTTCAACTCTTGTTCACGTACATACGCTTGAAAATACACACGCACATACGTACACAGCCCTATGCACGTACATAATACATACATACACAGTTGATGACCAAGGCGAGCGATGATAGACCTAATGTTTTGCGAAAAACAAACATGTAAATCGCATTATAATAGCTAGCTGGCTGCCGAGAATGAAGTCAGTGTTACGTGGAGAACAAGCGGATGCGGACGTTTCGTCTTAGAATAAATGAAATTAATGTTCACGTCTCAGAAATTTGTTTACGAGTGTTAGATGAAACTGTACGCACTATTGAAAATTGTCTCCGTAACTTCGAAATGTTTCGGTACTATGTTGATGGGTGCACAACTGTTCCAGACATCCAGACATTCCTAAAAAATCCATTGAAGTTGAACCTACCGTCACTAAAAAGAGGAAGAAATGTGTCTTGGGTGATGATGTTGTCGATGTTCAAATGAATCTAACATGGAAGAGACGTAAGCAGGGAGAGGCCATCTTTGGCGTGTGTAGTCGGGTGAATGACGGAAGTACGTCTACGTCTTCAGGTCATATTCTGAAAATGTTCCTAGTATGTAAATGTTCTTATGTGAATAAATAAATATATACTCGAACATGTTACATTGTCCAGAGTCATACGGATTGAAAATACGTGAACGTATACCCATGCAACCGCTCCTCAAATGATAAAACTAGATTGATGTAAATGTTCCTTATTTGTAAATGTTCTTAATATGTAACTATGTAATAAAAAATATATATAGTAATAACGGTGACTTCCACACAAAATGAAACTATATACAGTCAAATCGATTAAATACTAAAAAACCATATACTATTAAAAAGAATAAAATCCTATACATACTGCCAAATCGATACGAACCAAGCTAGCATTTTTTGTGGAGATGCCAATTCAATACACACTTATACCGTGGACGAACATAAATTTATACGAGCAAGCTTATCTCCCCCAATTTTCCCAAGCGTATTAAACTTTTGGCCGAGGGGTCACCTACTGCATGTCCAAATGTGTTATTACGATATTCCTACTAGCAACGCGACAAGTGATAGAAGGCACCGTAAACTGACGTGTACATATACAATCGGCTATTAGGCAGGGTCACGAGAGGAGTGCGACTCAAGATAAGGTCTCTTTATGACATTGACGGATAGAGGTCTGCCGCTACGATAGCGCTCAGGGGTAACATTTCCAAATAGCTGCTCCTTATATGTAAATGTTCTTATGCCCCCATGTAATAAATAAATATAAACTTGAACATGTTTCTTTGTTCATAGTCGTACGCATTAAAAAATACGTGAAACGTATACCTCTTCAACTGCTCCTAAAAGGATGAAAAAGGATTGATTTCAATGAAATAAATGCTCCTATGTAACTATGTAACAA
>SDVV010030234.1:0-11701 GCA_016164225.1 Gammarus roeselii | reverse complement strand
GGGGTGAGATCAGAGAAGAAAGAAGGTTGAATGTTTTCGAGATAAAGTTTTTGAGGAGCATGGCTGGAGTAACGCTGATAGACCGGATCACCAACGACATGGTTCGAATCAGAACAGGGATGGTGAAGAAGTTAGAGAACAGAGTGGATTCGCGTGTACTGAGATGGTTCGGGCACATGAAGAGGATGGATGAAGGGAGATTGGTGAAAAGGGTTATGAATGCGGAGGCGAGTAGTCGCAGGCCTAGAGTTAGACCGAAGTTTGGGTGGATGGATGGTCTGAGGCAGACGTTGGGAAGGAGAGACATGAATGTGGAGGTGGCGAGAGAGCGTGCAATGAACAGGTGTGAGTGGAGAATGGTTGTGAATTGTTTATTTTGACGCTGCTCTGATGTGCTTTCGCGCCCTTGGCATCCTGTTGTCGGGATGGTCGTGGGTGGGGGGGCCCGGTCATTATGACGCTACGGGGGTAAACGAGTGAAAACTGTCGGGCCCTGCTTCTGACAACGGATCCTCGGATTGCACTCGGGACCCAGAGTGTATATTTCGGGGTTACCGGCTGGACCCTTTAGCACAAAAGGGCTAAGTTGTGGGAGTGTGAGCGTATGAAAGTGTGAGGTGCGCCTTGCCGTCGGTCACCCCCTTTCTGGGGGATACGGCCTAGTGTCTGTATCTGTATCAATTCAAAAGGATATCATGTTGTCAGAATTGCAAAATTTATTTTGGGGGTTTACCCCCAGGGGGTATGATTTTTCGTTTTTTTCACCACAAAAAAAAAATATATAAAAATGCATTTTGAAGGTTTAACTCCCCATACAAAAAGATGCGCCTGATTCTTTTACGTATATGAATTGAAGATAGCAAAGCTCTATGAGCAATTTGAAAGGGTCTAATGAGCAATACCGCGTGACAAGAATGCGGAAAAAGTGAATTTATTGTGACCTTAACTTTGAATGCTCATACCACCCAAAGTTCCCAGGATAAGAATCTGAAAAGGGTTTCCTCATGTAGATAAACTTTTCCTCCCATTTGATACCACTGGTGCCTCTGCACGTGCCCTAGTCTATGTCTTATGGCCTTTCTTGACCCTTGTATCGCCAGGCATGTGCGTGCGCTGTATATATTTAAGGTCTTTGAGTATCGCTGGCTTCAGCATCAGTTACAGTGCCTCCGGCGGATCAAAAATCCATCCCGCTGTCGGGGATCGGATGTTCTCGGGTTCACTCAACGAGAACCCTGCTTCTCCAGTCACCTCTCTGAGAGACGAACCAGGAGAGGTCGTGCGCGTTGAAATCACCTAGTGTGAAGGTGTTAGTGGTTGTGTTACTGTACCTCCTGTGGCACCCGTACATACCATAGACGTTCGCCGCGTAAAAGACTTTGACTTTGCGCAGTAGTAAACCTTAACTTGAACATTGAAAAAGAAGAAAAACAAAGACTAACTTGATGCAGCACTGTTTGCTGGTTTGACGTTCGGCGCCAGAAGGAGGATGACTCCAGCGCGCTAGAAAGCCTCGTCACTCTAATCTAATCTAGTAGTTGTGTTAAGGTAGTTTAGGTGGGGCGTAGAGTGAGGTGGACATGAACTGGATAAAGGGATGTTTATGTTGAATATATTGTATTTTTTTTGTGTGAATTTGTTTGTTTAGTGTTTGAAGTTCCAGAGTGTAGTCAGGAAGAAGTTGTGCGATAGTGAAGATGGTTGTGTTGTTGAAGGGAGATTTTTATGTCCAAGTTGTAAGAGATATCCAAGTTATCAGATATATCGGTTCTTACTCCGTGTCAAGGTCAGAACAACGGTAATGGTGAACGTGCTTAGCTTGGTTAGCTACTTCACACGGAGCGAGTTCGTCGTCGTACTTCCGTCCATTTAGAACATGTTTACCTACGATTGGTATCAAATTATAAATATTATTGATAAATCATTTAAATGACAAGCTCCCTATGATGGTCAGTACAATAAAGCAATAAACAATACCGTTTCCGTGGAAAAGTTGTGGCCGCTATCGAGGCTGTTCGCTATTAGTATCCACGCTGCGTCCGATAGTTGGCAGTCGGCCATTTGACTCTGACCTCCACCTAACTTACTAGCTGGTTGGTATGATAGCCAGCTGCTAGATGAAATTATGAATTTACAAACACTCGATAAATTGCTTTACCTCTGAATTGAAAGTGTTGGTTTGCGTTGCAATGCATGACTTCCCCTGTCTGTCTCATGAAGTTGTGACACCCACTTCCCATGTTGCAGGAGACTTCGTCATCGAGTACGTAGGCGAGCTGGTGGACGAGGCGGAGCTGTGGCGTCGCATCGACTACATGCACCACATTAGTGAGGGGAACTATTACTTCCTCACCATCACCAAGGACATAATTATTGATGCCGGACCAAAAGGGAACCTTGCCAGGTTTATGAACCACTCCTGCGATCCTAACTGCGAGACTCAGAAGTGGCAGGTAGGCACTGAGACCCGCGTAGGGCTGTTCGCCCTGCAGGACATCCCCGCCGGGTCTGAGGTCACTTTCAACTACAACTTCGAGTGCGTGGGAACAGAAAAGAAGAAGTGCCACTGCGGCTCGGAGCTCTGCAGTGGCTACATTGGGGCCAAGGTGCCTAAGGTGAGCAGCTCGGTCGGGAACGATTAACCCTGTTCCTGTGACCTGCATTAATAATTTAGAGCTGGAAATGTCCTGCACGTAGAAAATGATGTTGAGGTTTGAGTTTTGGATGAATTTTGCTAAACTTTATCTGAAAAGTTTTTGATTACTGATTATGGAATAAAAATATTTCCATCTAGCTACCCCGCAGATCGTTCGGCGATCAATCGACATTGTCTCAGCATTGATCATAACCCGGATCACTCTGATCTTATCCTCTCCAGGCCGAGCCCCTCAAGAAGGGTCTGTTGGCTCTGGGCAAGAAGAAACGTCGCAAGAAGAAGGCTCCTCCCGTGAAGGCCACCGAGGATGATTGCTTCCGCTGTGGCCTTCCTGGCGACCTGCTGCTGTGTGACGTCGCCACTTGCCCCAAGGGCTACCATCTCAACTGCTTGGGGTTGATAAGCCTGCCTAAAGGTGCGCTTTCCGGCAGGCATCTACTCCTGCCGCTGCTAGAAGGACATTAAATCTAAGGCGCTATAAATCTCAGTTACTTTAATAACTTAATCAGAGTGCATGACCCAGGCACCTTAGAGTTGCTGTACTTCCTTGGTAACGCAAGTTTGGTGCTTCCAAACTTCTCATTGCTACTTTGATGTTTGACGCGCTGATCATTTTGACTTGAGCTGCACGAGCATCACCAGCTACTCTAATCCTCATGATAATAATAGTTAATAGAGTTTATATCCCGTCTTTATTTAATTCATATGTCGGGGTGTTTGAATCTGGCCCCTGCATGTCGTAGAAGGCGACTAAAAAGGGAGCCCTGTAGCCGGAGAGTAGAATCGTGCTACCACAACCCCTGCGTTTTGTAGAAGGTGACTCTTAAGGGCTGAACCCCTAATAGTCACCCTGAAATCCTCCCTGAAAGACGGCAAGATGAGCGAGGGAAGGGAGACTCACGCATCTCAGAACCCTTTTGTTAGGGTCGCTGAACGTGAGTGATGAGATTTTATGAGGAGGAAGTTTGATGTGTTGGTGCTGAGTGAGACGAAGTTGAAAGATATAGGCAAATGTGAGTTCGTTTGGTGTGGTAAGCGGAAGAAGTCGGGTATGGAGGAAGGTTGGGCACGAGAATGTGTGGTGTTGATATTAAGTGACAGATTGGCTAGTAGCGTCACCGAGTGGAAGGAGGTGTCCTCAAGATTGATCTGGGTGAAAGTTAAGTTAGGCGTAGATAGATGGGCATTTGTGAGTGCGTGCGGACCTGGTAGCAAGAGGAGTGAGGAGAGAGGGAGCAATTCTGGACTGGCCTGAGTGAGTGTATTGAAAGTTTTAGAAGTCATGTCACTGTGGTTGTACTGGCGACCTAAATGCGAGAGTTGGAGATGTAGTGATAGAGAATATAATAAGAAGGTATGGCGTTCCTGGTAGAAATCTCAGTGGACAAAATCTGATAGGTCTGTGCCTGAAGCAGGAGCTAATGGTCAGAAACAGCTTGCTTAAGAAGCAGGATATTCCCAAGTACACATGGGTAAGGACGGCACATGGTGCAGTGGCGGGAAGAGCGCTGATGGATTTTATGCTCATTTCAAGGACGGTGGTGGGAGACTGTTGGGTGTGCACGTGTTGAGAGGTGAGGGTGGAGGAGTGTTTGACCATCTGCTGGTGGAAGGAAGATTAAGAGGGGAGCGGAGATGGAAGGAGAACAAAGGAGTGGGAGGAGGAAGATGAGTAGTGAATGTGAGTGAACTGAACATGGGAAGCAGAGCAAGTTCCAGCAGGCGTTGATTGAGGAATATGACAATGTGCAAGGACGGGACCTGCGAGATGTAGAGGAAGACTGAGAGATTTACGGAGATGCGTTGTTGAAATGTGCAAAATATGTGTGTGCTGTGCGCCGTGTGGGCGGGTGCAGAGGGAAGGGGCTGCGAATGGTGGAACGAGGAGGTCAAACTGGCGGTGGCGGACAAGATAAACGCTTTTTGGGAGTTGTTGCGAGCGAGGTCGGTGGTGGCCTTGACTGTTGTGCGAGAAATTTGAGGAGAACAAAAAGATGTTCTGGAATGAGGGGAAGAGGGGGAGACTAGAAGGACCGGAAAGGAGGAGGCAGAAACAGGTATCAGTCGATTATGTGTGGTCGGTAAGTTGTACGGGCAAGTGCTGATCAAAAAGACTAAAGACTATACGGAATGCCCAATTGAAGAGGAACAGTGTGGCTTTAGGAATGGTTGAGTGTGTTGTGATCAGATTTCTGCAAAGACAAGTCTGTGGGAAGTACCTTGCAAAGGGAAAAAATGTGTTCTGGGCCTTCATGGTTCTGGAAAAGGCCTACTACAGGTTTGACAGAGAAGCTCTGAGGAGGGTGCTGCGTTTGTATGGAGTGGGCGAAAATCTGTTGAAAGCAGTTCAGAGTTTCTATGCTGACCGCAGAGCATGTGCCAGAGTGGGGAGCGAGGTGAGTGATTGGTTCACAGTAAAAGTGCGTCTGAGACGAGGCTGCTTTGTCTCCCTTGCTGTTTGATCCACATGAATGGAGTGGTCAGGGTGGTGAACGCGAGTGTATTAGGTCGTGACTTGAAGCTTTTGTTAACAAAGGAACGGAGTTGGCAGTTGAGACAGTTAGGGTTTGCGGTGGATACGGCACCGGTGGCGGATTCAGAGGAGGAGCTGTGTATTCTAGTATTGGAGTTTGGTTGAGTGTGCAAAAGGAGTAAACTTCGATTGAACGTGTGTAAGGGTAAAGTTGAGATGCTCGAGGAATGTCTATGCGAGCAGAATTAGTGTGCTCCTAAATGGAGAGTTATTGGAGGAAATTCAGTATTTTAAGTATCCAGGCTCCCATGTGGAGGAAAGACGACCAGTGAAAACGGAGGTGAAGTCGCGAGTGAAGGAAGGGTGTAAAGTATTGGGTGCACTGAAGAGTGTAATGAGCATTAGGACGTTGGGGATGGAAACAAAAAGAGGGCTGTATGAGAGTGTAGTTGTACCAACTGTGCTCCACGGAGCTGAGACTTATAGAGATGAGAGCAGAAGAGAGAAGAAGGTTGAATGGTTCGAGATGAAATGTTTGAGGAGCATGGCTGGTGTGACGCTGAGACAGGATCAATATCGACGTGGTTCGAATTAGAACGGGGATGGTGAAAAAGTTGGAAGACAGAGTGGATTTGCGTGTTCTGAGATTGCTCTGGCACATGGTGAGGATGGATGAAGAGAGATTGGTGAAAAGGGTGATGAAGGTAGAGGCGAGGGAACGAAGGCCTATAGGTAGACAGAAGTTTGGGTGGATGGTGTGAAGCATGCAATTGGAAGGAGAGACTTGAGTGAAGGTAGCGAGAGAGCGTGCAATGAATAGGCGTGAATAGAGAGTGATTTGTTAATGGATGATTTTTGACGCTGTCATGGTGCTTTTTCGCTGTTAACATCTCGTTGTAAGACGGGATGGTGGTAGGGGGGAGGGGAGGCGGTCATCATGACACGGCAAGGGTAAACCAGTCACACTGTCGGTCTCTGCTGTTGAACTGACCTCGGACCGCACTCATGACCCGGAGGGTGTGTTGCGGGGTCCTCCGACCGGGCTCTGGAGCAGGGTAGGTCGAATGATAATTCTCGTTGCTCCCTCCCGGGAATATCACGACTTTGTAGCCTAAGCACCGTAGGAGTTCCTGTATCTCCATACCTTTGACACGTAAAGAGCATTGACTTGACGTAGAAGTAACAGAATTTGTCTCCAGCTTGATGCAGCACTAGTTGCTGGTTTGACGTTGGGCGCCAGAAGGATGCTGACTCCTGCGCTCTATAAAGCATCATTTCTTGAATAGAATCTAATCTCTTCTTGTCCGTCTCAGGCAAGTGGCTGTGCCCGTGGCATCACTGCGACGAGTGCGGCAGTCGCGCCAACAGTCGGTGCGAGTTGTGCCCCAACAGCTTCTGTCGCAGCCACAGCGCCGGCAAGATCATCTACAGCGCCACAGTGCGAGGCGCAGCTGCAACAGACGCTGTGGGGACACAGTCCAGCACCGGGGCACAGGGCGGCATCAGCTACTGCTGCGAGCACACTGAGCTTGCCGTCAGCCAGTTCCTTGCAAACACGCGAGCGACGGTGAGGGTCACTGACGAGGAGCAGAGTAACTTGGGCCAGTGCGGTTGCAGTGGTGCTTCAGAATACTATGTACACTATAAATCCCTGTCACTCTAGTCTATACAATATACGGATTACTATTTTTTGCGGTTCGATACATTGAAACGAATCGGGTCCCTCCAACTTCAGTGCGATTACTGACACGGACACACGACTGATATATAGTTATTTTGTCACCAGGTTTCTTATGGCGCTCAGCCACCCTTACAATGGTCGCGTAATATGGCCAATTTTCTTTAGCTCAGAGTGCTGTATTTCTCTCCCCGTGTGTTGTGTGTTGTAATATGAGCCGCCCTTTTCTAGCTCAGGGTATCCCATCTTTCTCTATCTTACTCTGAATCGTAATCTTGGCTAGTCTTCTCTAGCTCAGGGTGCTCTCAATCTTCCCGTGTGTTGTGCGTGTCGTTATCTTGGCCTGATCTTCACTAACTCAGGTCGCTCTATTTCTCTTCTCATGTGCTCTGTGTGTCGTAATCTAGGCTGGTCTTCTTGACCTCAGGGCGTTCTCTTTCTCCGTGCCCTGTTTCGTAATCTAGGCTGGTCGTGTCTAGCTTGGGCTGCTTTCTTTTCCTACCCGCGGGTGGAGCAATCTAACATTCCCATGCCAATTGATAATCTATGTCTGATTCTAGTTAAATGAATAGTCAACTATTTTAAAACTTCGTTGGGTAATATTTTTAGTTGATATTGTGGAGAAGACCTAAACTAGTGGAAACGAGGTGGAATATTAGGTTAAGGAAGGGTTTAAAGCGTTGGCTAATCGTTGCATACTGTACTCGTCCCTACTCACCGAAGAGTGAGAGCTGTCTGACGTTGGGTATGGAAGCAAACGGAGGATTTTATGAGTGGGCAGTTGTCTGAGCCTTGTAGCCGGGGCGTTAGAATCTTGCTACCGTATCCACCGCGTGTCGTAGAAGGCGACTAAAAGGGGCGGAGCGGAGGGGCCAGGAATCCCGTTCTCTGTAAAAACCTGCCTCAAAGACGGCAAGAAGAGCGAGGGGAAGAGAGGCTCACGCCTCTCCGAACCCTATTGTTAGGGTCGCTGAATGTGCGTGGCTGTAGTACGAATGATGTAAAGAGAAGGGAGATTGGTGAGATGTTTGTGAGGAGGAAGTTTGATGTGTTGCCGCTGAGTGAGACGAAATTGAAAGGAAAGGAATGTGAGTTTGGTGTGGTAAGTGGAAGAAAGTCTTGTGGAGGAAGGTTGGGCACGAGAAAGTGTGGTTTTGATATTGAGTGATCGGTTGGGCAGTAGCGTTACCGATTGGAAGGAGGTGTCCTCAAGATTGATGTGGGTGAAAGTATAGTTGGGCGTAGAAAGAGGGGTATTTGTGAGTGCTTACGGACCTAGCAGCGAGAGGAGTGAAAAGGAGAGGGAACAATTCTGGATTGACCTGAGTGAGTGTATTGAGAGTTTTGGAGGTAATTTCAATGTAATTGTACCGGGTGACCTTAATGCGAGAGTTGGAGATGTAGTGGTGAAGAATGTGATAGGAAGGTATGGCGTTCTCGGTAGAAATGACAGTGGAGAAAATCTGATAGGTCTGTGTATGGAGCAGGAGTCAAAGGTCGGGAACAGTTCGTTCAAGAAGCGAGATATCCACAAGTGCACATGGGTAAGGATGGCCCATGGTGCAGTGGTGGAGAGATGAGCACTGATGGATTTTGCGCTGATATCGAGGAGAGTGGTGAGAAGGCTGTTGGATGTGCTGGTGTTGCTAGGGGAGGGTGGAGGAGTGTCTGACCATCTGTAGGTGGAAGGTAGATTAAGAGTGGAGCAGAAGTGGAAGGGCAACAAACTAGTGGGAGGAGGAAGAGAGGTAGAGAAAGTGAGTGGACTGATGTGAGAAGTAGAGCCGAGAAGTTCCAGCAGACGTTGAGGGAAGAATATAACAACGTGAGAGGACAGGACCTGAGAGATGTGGAGGAAGAATGGGAGGCGTTAAGGGATCTTGCTAAGATGTGCGAAGAAGGTGTGTTGTGCGCGCCGTGTGGGCGGGTGCAGAAGTAAAGGTTGCGAGTGGTGGTACAAGGAGGTCAAACTGGCGGCGGCGCAGAAAAGAGGAGCGTTTGAAGAGTGGTTGCAGGTGAAGTCGGTGGTGGCTTATGAAAGCTACAAATAGAGGAGAAGCAAGGTGACGAGGGTGGTGAGGAGAGCCAAAAGGGACGCTGATGCCCGGTGGAGCAGACGGTTGTGCCAGAATTTTGAGGACAACAAAAAGGTGTTCTGGAAAGAGGTGAAGAGGGTGAGAAAGAGAGAGACCGGAAAGGAGGAAGTGGTGCAGGATGAAAATGGCCAGTTGTTGTTGGAAAGTGGTGATGTACGGAAGAGGTGGGCCGAGTATTTTGATGAGTTTTTGGATGTCGAGGGTGACAGAGAGGCTGACATTGTTGCTGTGGGTGGTGGGGCTCGGATGCCAGTTTTGGGAGAAAAGACTTGAGGGAAAAGGTGCATTAGGCGGTGGACTTGATGAAAGCAGGGAAAACCCCTGGTTTGGGTGGCGTTGCGACCGAGTGCCTGAAGAAGGGTCGAATGATTGTAGAATGGTTGGTGAGGTTACTGTACTTGTTTTGTGGCAGGCGTGGTACCGATTGAGTGGCGCAGTGCCTGCATTGTTCCGCTATTTAAGGGCAAAGGAGATGAAAATGAATGCTACAACTCGAGAGGTATCAGTCTGTTATGTGTTGTTGGTAAGTTGTACGGGAGAGTGCTGATCAAAAGGATTAGAGACTGTACGGACGGCGCAATTGGAGGGGAACAGTGTGGCTTTAGGAGTGGTAGAGGGTGTACCGATCAGATTTTTGCAGTGAGACAGGTCTGTGAGAAGTACATTGCCAAAGGAAAGAATGTGTTCTGGGCCTTCATGGATCTGGAGAAGGCATACGACAGGATTGACAGGGAAGCGCTGTGGAGGGTGTTGCGTTTGTATGAAGTGGGCGGACATCTGTTGAAAGCGGTGCAGAGTTTCTATGCTGGCAGCCGACCATGTGTCAGAGTGAGAAGCGAGGTGAGTGATTGGTTCACAGTGAAAGTGGGACTGAGACAAGGCTGCGTGATGTCTCCCTGGCTGTTCAACCTCTATATGGATGGAATGGTCAGGGAGGTGAACGCCAGTGTGCTGGGTCGTGGCTTGGAACTGCTGGAAGCGAATGGGTGGAGTTGGCAGTCGAACCAGTTGCTATTTGCTGGTGATACGGCCCTGGTTGCGGATTCGGAGGAGAAGCTATGTAGGCTAGTGTCTGAGTTTGGTAGAGTGTGTGAGAGGAGGAAGCTCTCACCGTTTGTTCTGCATGTAGTCTGGGCTGTTCTTATCTAGCTCAGGGTGCTCTTTTTCACCATTTGCTCCGAATGTCGTAATCTGGGCCGGTCTTCTCTTGCTCAGGGTGTTTCCTCAACTTTACTTTTCATGTCATAATCTGGGCCGGTCTTCTCTTGCTCAGGGTGCTCTTTCTCAGTATTTGTTCTGCATGTAATCTGGGTCGGTCTTCTCTTGCTCAGAGTGCTCTTTTTCACCATTTGCTCTGAATGTCGTAATCTGGGCCGGTCTTCTCTTGCTCAGGGTGATTCCTCAACTTTACTTTTCATGTCATAATCTGGGCCGGTCTTCTCCTGCTCAGGGTGCTCTCTCTCAGTATTTGTTCTGCATGTAATCTGGGCCGGTCTTCTCTAGCTCAGGGTGCAGACGGATGCAGTGAGAGCGGAGAGTCTGTTGCCTCAGGCCCTCTCAGCACTAGTCGCAGCACCAGCCGTAGCAGAAACAGCAGCCGCAGCAGCAGCCCTGCAGCCGTCAACCCAGCGAGCAGCCGCGCCGTCAAGAAGGATTAGTCTCGAGAGGAGCCAGCGAGTCAATGCCAGGAGTCACATCAGAGAGGTTGGAGTCGGCATTTCTTGGCAGCTAACAAAATTGTCCGAAGGCAGTTTTGCTTTGCTGTATAGTTCAGTGGTTTCACTCCATGAGCGATCAAATTTATGCTCATTTTTGGACTGAATTGGGACTAGTGGAGCTGATAAGAAAGGGAGATAAATTCACCGTTGTAAATTGGAAATTCACAACGTATTGACTGGTTCTGTTACAAGTCAATACGATAGTGAATCAGCGTCATGTTCTGTTATTAGTTTACACGATAGTGATTCAGCGTCATGTTCTGTTACAAGTTAACACGAAAGTGAATCAGCGTCATGTTATGTTACAAGTTAATACGATTGTGAATCAGCGTCATGTACTTATAAAAGTTAACACAATAGTGAATCTGCAAGCGAGTCGGACTGCGAATTAAGGAGAAATCAGTCTCGCATGACTCGGTTACATCTCAACTTCTCAGATGATGACGAAGAGTCAGACCCTTACCTGTCACCTCTGTTACCTGTGGAATATAGTTAGCAGTTTTTGAGCGTCCATAACATGAGTGTTACTCATTGGCTTGTTGCTCTATTGGCTTGTTTTGAAGTCGCTAGCCTATAACACAAGATTTCTAGATGTATCATGTACATGCTTGGTTACCCTCAAAGTGTAAGGACACTGGAGGTGAGTCGATGTGACGCCTCCTTCTCAGGAAGTAACGGGACTAAGTATGGACAAAATGTAACTGATTAGGTTCAGTGTGCTGAGTTTTGAGGTAACGTTAGAACCGTGTGATATGATCATGTGATGTCACGTTATGTGGTCAAGTGATGTGGCGGTGTGATGTGAATGTGATATTGGCAAGTGACAAGCTGAAGTAATGTTGAGGATGTAGCCAAAAGCAGAATTTGTTCCACGAGAGATTACCTAGTCTATCCTGCTTGCAGGAGTAGTAGGACTCGATGGAAGGTTTATTCATGGTAGTCCAGTGCACTAGAAAGCCTTGACACTCTAATCATTTTAGCTTGTTTATTTTTTTTGTGTTAATTCTAGGCAGTGACATGTCCCCTGTTTTCCCACATGGGAACATTGATCTGTTTAGCAAATGCCTGCTTACATCCAAG
>SDVV010030233.1:0-11701 GCA_016164225.1 Gammarus roeselii | reverse complement strand
TGCACTATTAGCAACAACGATAAGGCCGAGGCACAATTAATGAGCAGCTGATCCTACCAACCGCATCGGGAGATAACCCGCTACATTACTATAATTAAATTGGCAGCTGTTTGGTAATCATTTTTTGAGGGCAGTAATTTTCTAATGTAAATTGATTCAAGTATGCGCAAGGAATGAGGGTTGTTAGCAGAGTCTAAAACTGAAAAATTAGCAAGTTTAAAAGGATGATTATCATTGAGAGCGTGTTCTCTAATAGAATATCCCTCAAGTTTTGTCAGCGGCCTTTCTGTTCGGAAAACGATGCCCTTGTGACGAGAACATTGGATGAACATCTGAAGTATAGTACTTCCAATGTACGATTGCTGGTAGCAATCCCACGCGTATTTATACACAACCAATGATCGCATACTAATTTTCATTCCAAGTCACTTTATCAAAATTTGAATTCCGAGAAAATCAGTCCTTTGTGATTGTTGTACTCTGCGAGAGCTTTCAAATGATGTATTGTTTGTCATGGTTACTTCATAACTCAAGAAGTCTCAGCGAGTGATGTGAAAGCGTTAAATAGAACTCGCATACACGTTATGCTATCAGCGTCTGGAACCGTTTAGAATGATATTTGACACACATCATACAAACGCAGCCAGAAAACCCTTCGAGATACGTTATAGCCAGGGCATGCTCGACAGAACATAGCAATTACACTTTCAAGATTTAGCACGACTCTTCTCGTTTCTCCTAACATAACGAGCTCCCAAGCAACCCATAGTAAGAGTCAGTGAAGGTGAACAACATTGCATATATCGAACGAATGAGTAGCTACTTCAAAGGTCTAATTCCCGCTTGTAAGTATTTTGGTTTACTAACGAATCTTCCTGACTAGAAAATGCCGCTTCATACCTTTTCTTTAACCTGAAGATCGACAGCCGAATTAGGGATATCTTCATCGTTGCCGTCCTTGCCTTTCACTGTAAACAGACGATAGTCAAATCTTTACACAAACATTTCTAAATTCAGTACTATCTATGTATCGTCCAGTTCTCTGAGTCTATGACGCTATAAAACGCAATACGTTTGAAAAGTGGTTTGTAGCCGAGTTGCTTGCATTCAATCAAGGCCAGACACCGCCACAAATAATTATAAATATATAGGGAACAAACTAATATTAAAATGTCACTTAGCCACGAAACTTACGACGATCGTGCAATGTATCACCGAGATCAAAATTGCCATGGAAGTTCACATTCATGTCTCACTTTTTTTCTAAATTCTCGTGTTAGCGATAAAACAACGAATATTACGTTACTCATCTCAAAACAGTGATATTAAATAAATATTAAAGGTAACACAGATCATTGTAGAAATGAATAATTAGTAGATTATAACGTTTAACTATCTATATTTTTCTAGCGTAGCTATCTACATCTTTAATCACAACTCGTTCTTCCGAATAACATATCCAGCAAGTGCTTAGGAATGCTCACCTGAACTTTTTAGTTTAGCCAACTTCATCGCGTTTCTTTGCCTGCTCGACTTGGAAGACGACGAGTGCTTCCTTCCACCACCGCTGCCTCCAAAAAGCGAATCGAACTTTTCCCCTCCTCCTCCTCCTCCACTCGATTTCTTAGAGGAGGAAGAGAACCTGTTCGACATCCTCCCACCGCTGCCGTGCTTTCGAGGCGAAGGCGACGACGACCCATGCACCGGGGACGGCGGCTCGAACATGTCGCTTGCGTCCGAGCTGGCGGGCGATGTGGGCGACCCAAAATCAAGGTCCATAAGAGAGTTAGAAGGAAGCCTGGGTAGAGGCAGGCTCAAAAGGCTGGTTGCTTGGCCATTCTGAGAGAGGGAGCCCATCTTAAGAGGTGGAGGCTGCTTCAGGTTGGGCTTATCAGGCGGAGGCCTACTTAGGTCTGGCATTTGCATCGGCGCTCTGTTCTGCTGGGCAGCCTGTTGTTGTTGTTGCTGCTGTTGTAGCTGCTGCTGCTGTTGTTGTTGTTGTTGCATTGCAGCAGCAGCAAGCGCCGCAGGGTAGAGAATGTTGGCGACGTTGGGAGGGAGGCCTGCGAATAGCTGCTGAACTGGCGTCAGGGGCTGCATCGCCGCAGCAACGGGGAGTGGATGCTGCTGTGTGGAAGTGGGAGTAGAGGTGCTCACAACCTGCGCCGTGACCACCAAGGGCACAGTGGCAACTTGTTGTAGCTGCTGCTGTGCTGTGGACACCACCAAAGCTGTCGCAGGCTTCGAGATGGCTAGTATAGGAGCGACGGTACTTGTCGCCTCCTCCTCGGGGGGAGGAGGGGGCTTCTTGGGCTCCGGGGGCCTCTCTTCCGGCTGCGGAGGCTCCATCGGCAATGGAGGAGGCGGGCTGTCGGAAGACAAGGAAGTTGCTAAAACTGACGACGACTTTCCTGCAACACCTATTTGGGATGATTTGGAGCACTTCGAGGGGGAGCTCTGAAGGACTTCGATAACATCCAGAGCAGGACTCTCTTGTTGTTGCGTCACAGACTGCGATGAGGACAGCGCTTGTGATTGAGAGGAGGGGGCGGCTTGAGAAGAGGACGAAGAGGAGGCCGGAGCCAGCGACTGTTTGGGTGAGGTAGGCGTGGCTTGATCGCTGCTACTTACGCGAGGCTCTTGAGGAGGTGAGTGAGAGGCAGGAGAGGCAGGAGCGGGGGAGCGCGAGGGAGAGGGTGATTTAGTCGGCTCGAACGGATCGTAGGCGTCTGGCTCAGGGGACGAGTTCGGAGGCGTACCGGCGGGAGAGCACGGAACACCACTCTCGCCACCCTTCTCTGCACTCTCGTCACTCTCGGGAGGTGGGCCAGGAGGAGTGTTGGGGCCTCTTCTTTCCTCTTCCTCTTCACCCAGAGGGTTGCTGATGGGTTTGAGCGCTGCCTTGCTTGCCAGGGTGAACTTCACTCCGGGTTCAGGTGGTGTCTTGGGTCCCGTAGGCCGAGGAGGAGTAGGCACCACCGCCGTGAGTGGAATACCCAAATCAGGTGGTAATCTGGTGATGCCTTCATCCTCGGAGTCCGAGATGAGTATGGGCTCCTGTGGCGGCGGCGAGACCAGGATTACATCCATGTCGCCCATCTCAGGGCTCTTGAGACCCGAGTTGTCGAGTCGGACACCAGGAATGTCGCTCAAGAGACCGACCACCTCCCCAGCCCTGGCGGCTGCAGCGGCACTCCTAGCCCCGCCGGGAGACCACATGGGTTCATCCTGTAGAGGCGTTCTCTTTCCGCTAGGAGACCGAGACCACGTCTGCCGAGAGCGCACCTCCATGGAAGAAGCCATCATACCTCCTCCAGTGCCCCCTCGACTACCGCCGCCGCTGGGCCCGTCCCTCCTGACGCGCTTAGTAGTGGGCTGCTCAGTGGAGGCTTGTTGTTCTGACGCAGCCGCTAGAGCACTGGCGTCTCTGCTCTTCCTCTTGTTACTGCTGCTGGTGCCACCTCCGCCCGCTCCTCCAATACCAGCACCAGTGACTGTGTTAGTTGTGTTGCCACTGTTGCGGGAAAAATTCACGCTTACCATGATACTACCACCAGCTTGGTATACTTCCTTTGTCAGCTGTTCGCTTCTATCTTTCTTTCTTTTCCTCCTCTCTCTTTCACCCTCGTTAACACTTGCCGTTCTCGTTCTTGCTCGTTTTTCCTTTTCCTTGGCACCTTCTTTGTCTCCTCGCTTCTTGTTGTTGCTCTTCTCGAGTGCAGCTGTGGTCTCCTGGATAGACGAAGGAAGAGGAAGTGGTTGCTGTAGCTGCTTCTTCTTCACCAGTTTCTCTTTGGTTTTTTCTTTTGTTTTGAGTGTGGCCGGATGTGGCTGATGTAGCGGGGCTTGACTGGCTTGGGTTGGTTGTTTCTGCTGCGTTGGCTTGCCAGCCTTCAGTTTGGTCGTAGCGGCACCGTGAACATCGCGCTTCCTCTTGACGGGAGGAGTTCTTGTACCGCTCGAACGTCTTCGTCTCCGCCGGTCCCTAGACCTCGAACGAGACTGAGAAACCGAAGATGAAGAGGAGCTTGAGCTGTATGAAGAGCTGGACGACGAGGAGCTGCTCGATGATGAGCTCGACGAGCTCGAAGACGAGGAGTAGCTCCTCCTCCTCCTCTTTCTGACAACTTTTGCCGAAGCCTTCTTAGGAGACCGTGACTTGGATGAGCGTCGCTTGGACCGGGATCGCGACCGTCCATCGGAGCGCAGCGCAACATCTCGCCCAAACTCGTCCTTCTTTTTCCGTTCTGCTTCTTTCTGTGTGATGAGCCGCCGAACATTGTACCGCTCCATCTCTTTTCTCTTCGGTTCCCTTTTCCTCTCCCGCTCGCGTTCTCGCTCACGTGCGGCCCAGTCAGCTCCCCGCCTGCCACCCTGCTCCCGCTCGCCCCCACGGACCCCACTGCGGGCAGCTCCCCTCTCGCCGCTTCTGTCGCCACCGCTTCGTCCATTTCTGCGGTGGCCCTCTCGGTCTCTGTTGCGATCACGTTCTCTAAGGCGGTCGCGACTGTGGCCACGCCCCTCGCGACTGTGGCCACGCCCCTCACGGCTTCTATCCTGACTCCGCCTTCTCGCGGGTCGCCCTCCGCTGATTCCTTGATTGGCAACGGCTGCATCGTTTTCGCGGTAGTTTCGGTCGCGATTGCTTCTCGAAATTTTCTTAAATGAAATGTCCTTATCCTTATCAGCTCCAGCGCCGGACTTCTTATCTCCACCACCCTTCTTGCCATTCTTCTCCTTATCTTTACCTTTGGAAGACGTCTTGCTTTCGCCCTCTTTTCTCGAGCTCTTATCTTTAGGCTGTGGGCTCTCTTTATTCTTTGATAAAGTCTTATCACTCCTTTCTCTATCCGGAGTCACATTCTCTTTTTCATCCCCTTCCTTTTTATCAGAGTCCTTCTGAACGCCTTCACCATCTTCTCCTCCCTCCACTGCTCCATTATCACCTCTTTCTTCACCGACAGCATCCTCTCCTTCTCCTTCCTGAGCAGCAGTGGCGGCCTCATCGGTCGACCCAGTCATCTTCTCTCCCTCATCTTCTCCAGTGAACTCTGCAGCGCTGGCTTTCACAGCCGCCCCATCCGCCTCTTTCTGCTTAACAGCCTCATCAACGATCTCTCCCTCTTCGTAGTCGCCGTCAAACTCCCGGAGAGGGGAGGCAACCTCGATGGCCCTCCTCAGGCTCATGCTGATGCGGGGCCGGGAGGAGAACTGTGACGACGAGGAGTGATGGTGATGGTGATGATGATTGTGTCGACCACCAAGATCAGCTGTCGTGTCACTTGGTATCTCGCCCTCCTCAATAATGTCATTGTCGTCAAAACTGATGTCCTCGTTATCAGAGATAACCTCCGTTTCCAAGCCTTCGAATCCAAGATTGCTGCCTAGGCTGCTGTTGTTGTTGTTGATGGGTGCATCTGCCGGTGTGGACTGACTCGGTGGCTGATAATGATGAGGACCAAGCGTCGAACCGCCCGCTGTTTCGTTCAAATGTGAGTTGTGGTGGTGACGGTGGTTATGATGATTATGATACCCTTTGCCGTCGCTGGGCCGTTCCGAAACGTCGTTGGTGCTGCTGGTGACTTCCGGGTCGCCCATATTGCTGTCCGAGAGCGACAGGCTGCTCGGAGTGTCGGGAGTGGGGCAATGCAACTCAGGAGAGTCTGTGTCGGACACGGCTTCCAAGTCAAAGTCGTTTAGTCCCTCGAGTGTAGCCGACAGCTGAGGAGGGGCAGGAGGGTGTGTAGCGTCCACTGCACCGTCATCGTTATCAACATCTCCTGAGGACTGAGCGTCGGCATCAGCACCAACAGCGTCATCGGTGCCCAGTGCCGCATGCTTTGAATCCCTGTCGCCACCGTCTTCCTCCGTCGTAAAAGTTATATCACCGTCTGTGTTGGAGACGTCCACCAGCCCGTCATAGGAGCTACTGGCCATCGAGGTGTTGACTTTGTCATTATTGTGGTCCTGTGAGCTGGCCACGGTAGAACTCGTCGTAGACGCGTTCAAGTTGCCCTCGACGTCGCCAACGACGGACTGACTCACATAAGCGTCATCCGCCTGCACTGACCTGGACCGGCCTTCGTAGCTGGTCGACACGGTTGCCGATCCTTCTTCATGGCCGAAAGCCTCTTCACCTACTTTACAAGCAGAATCAGTTGCAGTATCGTCAATAACCAGTCCTTCACCATCTCCTTCCTCGTTATCGGAATTATCCTTTGCCACTTCATGTGCTCGTCTGTCATGCGCATCACCGTCACATTCGGCATCCCCGTCTCCTTTGTCATCTTCGTCGCTCGACGCATCTTCACACTCATCAGCTGGGTCAGGCTCGATGTCACTGTACAGGCCGCCGTCTTCACTTCCTCCGTTCTGAGGGACGAAGGGCGCGCAAACACGACTATCTGTTTCAGTGTTACTCTCTTCCGCAACCTTCTTCACATCGCCGTATGCAGAGTCGGCCATCTCAACGTCTTCTAGTGCAGCGTTGCTGTTTGCAGGGCTATCTACTTCGTCAGTCAAGGGGAAGGTATTAAACGGTTTGTTGTTGCGGCGATCATCGCCTCCTTTTCTATCATCGCCACCACCAGCGCTTCCACTGCTACTACCAGTTCCAACCCCGTCACCACCAGTGGCTCCACTACCATTCCCGCCACCACAGCCGCTATTGCCACCGTCGCCACCAGAAGGGGGTGGTGAGCCCCCGTTCTCCCCCCCACCGTGATGTGTTTTAATTTTTCCAGATACATTGCTCAGAAAACCGGTTCGTCTCTTGCTAGTCTCAGCAGGTTTGGAAATTGTTTCCATCAGATGTCGTCGTGCATCATCCTGATCAGCAGACGATCTTTCTTTCCCTATGCCTGTCGATTCATTGTCTTCAAGGCTTCGCACATTTCGCTTAGCATCGGACTTTGGTCTGACAACTGGCTGACGAGAGCTTTTATCCAAAGAAAACCTCGATGAATACAACACCGTCTGACTTTCCATGATGGAATCGAGCAAGTCAAACGGATTGGTTGACTCTAAACTCCGTTTCTCTTCTCTGTTCTTCATCTTAAAGTTATTATTATTAATCCCGAGATTGGAATAACCTTGGGGCGGCTTCTTGACATCCCTAACTATCTCGCTATCTGCCCCGGAAATAGCTCTGGTAATGGCCTCTGCGATGCTGCCTTTGGTAGCGGGCCGCCGACGAACGTGCACGGACAGTCGCCCACCGCTTGAAGAGGATAGCACCCGCCGCTGCAGCTTGACTAGCGGCGCGTGTGAGAGGCGGGCGGCGGTGGAGAGACCGCTGCCGGCCAGCACACCGGAACCTCCAGCGCTGGCTGCGGTGGCAGGGCGATTGCGGGATGCGGATGAGGAGGTGGGGAGCACGTCTCCATCAGGACTGAGGAAGAATAAGAGTGGAGTGTGAGGTGCGCCTTGACGTCGGCCACTCTTTCTTTCTGAGCGATTCAGCCTAGTGTATGTCTCTGTTCAAGATACTGGGAAACATGAAAACATTGTAAAGTGTTCAAGAAGCATGAAAACTACTAGGGATAAAAGGCAGGTGAAAACTTGATACAATTAACAAAGCGTGTTAACTTCTCATAGGAATGATGGGTGATGCAAACCTCTCATAGGAATACTGGTAATGGATGATGCAAACCTCTCGTAGGAGTGATAGATTATGCAAACCTCGCAAAGGTCTATCAAAGATGCAAATCTTTGACGGCGTTAACACAACATGCAAGCCTCTTACGGCGGAAATGACTGATGGAGACCAGTGATAGCATTAACAAAGCAAGAAAACCTCTCATACGATAAATGGACGAGGCAAACTATTGATACCGATACATACGCAAGGATGAATCGCTCAGAGGAGAGGTGGCCAACAGAAAAACGCACCTCACACTCGTTCACATACCACACCTTAGTCCTTTAACACTGAAAGGTCCAACCAGCAAAGACCTCGCCCCACTCTTTTCGGAACAGAGGTGAGGTCAGAGATCAGTGTCAGCAGCACAGCCCAATAGCTTTTGTTGGTTCACCCCTGCCTCATTATTACCGCTCCCTCCCCCCATTCAGCTTTTTTCTCAACGAGACCTGAAGGGCGACGAAGCGCGTCAGGGCCGCCTCAAAACACATCCATTCACACCCACTCTCCGGTCACGCCTATCCATCACACGCATTCTCGCCACCTCCCCACTGATGAACCTGCTCTACGCCATTTATCCAGCCGAACTTTGGCCTAAGCTCACTCACTTCCAATCGTATCGCCCTTTACCCAATTTATATCTCATCATTCATCCTCACCGTGTGTGTAAAAGAATGTTAATATTGACTTGATCCGTAATGTGTCACTCTGGTCATGCCCTTCAACTATTTTACTTTGAAAACTTTCAACCTTTTTCTTCGCTTCACTTTTGCCCTCCCCCACATTAGCCTAGCAAAGCACTGGTGGAAAAATTGCCTCTCATGCAACCTCTCTTCTAATTTCAAACCCAATGTTCTACAGCTCATTACACATTACCAACCCTTCAAGCCCCGCCTTCGCACAAAATTTCACCTCGGTTTCCACTAGTCCAGTTTTCTTCGCGTAGTACTAAAAAATAGAAACTTTCCACCAATTAAGGTCGCACGTCATTCCTCACATCTCATTTCTTTTCTTTCCACATCAACTCAACGGAGCAGCAAATGTCTCATAGGATTAATCTAAGATGCAAACCTCTGATGCCGGTTTATAAAAAAAAAGACTTCTCCGCACACTGAAATTTGTCCAACAAGATCCTTGGGTGTTAATGAATCGTAGCTGACGATTCATTAACGGCAATGCCAATCTTGTGAGACAAGTCATCATCACATAGACAATGACAAGTGTGAAGGATGGGTCTGACGGCATGATGGTCGATCTTTACACTCATCATCCCACCATGCACAAACACATAGCTACAAGTCCTAATTTTATGCAATGGATTTAGTGAGAACTCGCCCAATACGCTCAGTGTCTTGAAAGAACTTCGAATTGATACACGGTATAGGTATCAATTCGAAGTTCTTTCAAGACACTGAGCATATTGGGTGGTTCTCACAAAATCCATTGCATAAAATTAGGACGTGTAGCTATGTGTTTGAGCATGGTGGGATGGATGAGGGTAAAGATCGACCGCCATGCCGTCAGACCCATCCTTCACACTTGTCATTGTCTATGTAATGACGGGGGCAGCTTTGACCCGTGTATCATGCTGCTTCATAAATACCGGATTTCCTTCGACAACGCCCATGCCGCCACCACCACAAATCTGCCAGGCCGTCTCACTACATGCCAGCAAAATGCAGGAAAAAATTTCAGGGAAGGGTAAAAAAATAATCACTCGCTGATACTCTCCACTCACTGCCGTCCTTCGAATGCCCTTTTGCCGTGGTCGCAGTGATAACCGACAAACGTTGTTCTGTTTACACTATCAATATCATCAAACTTCTGCACTGCAAGCGCCATTACATGCCCCGCCCACACCTCTTCAACAATTTTTGACTCACTCTGATGTGTAGTCCAAGTAGGAGCTGGAGCCCAGTAGGGTGAGAGGCTGATTGCCAGCAGGTCCAATCAGCCCTGCCATGGCAGATGTACCGCTTCCCGCTGCCTGTCCAGCAGTACCCCTGTCGACACTTGGCAAGCCAAGCTGCCACGAATGGCAGGGCTTTGCCAGGCCCAGGCGTCCTGCCAAACGCTCCTTGGGTGTCAGGACAGGGCGTGTCTGGCCAGATTTGCGGGATCGAGACGCGCCTCTTTTCTGCAATACAGAGGAAAGAAGTTAGTCAGCAATAGGGAGATGCAAATAACACAGCAGAGAAGAGAGTGACGGCCTGAGAGGTGCAAAAGTGAGATGTGCGTTGCACGACAGCGGAGAGTGACAGCTTGAGAGGTACAATCAAGAGACGCTCATTGCGCGGAAGCGGAGAGTGACAGCTTGAGAGGTGCAATAGCGACGCGCATTGCACGGCAGCGGAGAGTGACAGCTTGAGAGGTGCAATAGAGAGACGTGCATTGCACGGCAGAAGAAAGTGACAGCTTGAGAGGTGCAATAGAGAGACGTACATTACACGGCAGAGGAAAGTGACAGCTTGAGAGGTGCAATAGAGAGACGTACATTACACGGCAGAGGAAAGTGACAACTTGAGAGGTGCAATAGAGAGACGTGCATTGCACGGCAGAGGAGAGTGACAGCTTGAAAGGTGCAATAGAGAGACGTGCATTGCCCGGCAGATGTGAGAGCGACAGCTTGAGAGGTGCGCAGAGACGTGCATTGCACGGCAAAGGAGAGTGACAGCTTGAGAGGTGCAATAGAAAGATGTGCATTGCCCGGCAGAGATGAGAGCGACAGCCTGAGAAGTGCAACAGTGAGAAAAGATAAACGACAGCCTGAGAAGTGCCGTATGTTTCAACAATTTGAGTTCAATAGAGACAGGTTTGTTGTTGTTGTTGTTGTTGCTCAACCCCGGTTTCAACCTGCGGTGGTAGAGACCGCGCTAGCCCACCGCTCGAAATCCTCGATGCCCACAAACATGCGCGTGTTGAGACAAAGGTAGGTGTAAAGAGAAAAAGAGGTGACCGGCTTAGTGGTGGGGTAATGAGTTATTGCCGCTATCTGAATTAACTTAGTGAGTTGTGTGGCAATTAACAAATAATGGTCACCAGTTTGAAATAGTTTCTCCTGTGGACACCGGAACAATGTTACTTGCAGCGTGTTCTTGTCCCTCAGCGACACTACAACGCACCAACCGGACACGTGCAGGGGTAACCTCATGTGGGACAGGGATGTATTGTAGGAGAGAAATGATGGGGACAGTTCACTTGTCCATGAGGAAAAAATGCTGTGTAAATGTTTTAGCTCTGGTGTCTTGCAAGTGTCGGTGGGCCTGAAGCCCGGACAGCGTCTAGGCTGGGTCGACGTCCACACCGCAGAGAGGGCCCACATGGCACCATTCCCACCGGTGAGGATATGAAACAGGGTGGGTTGAAAGACTTTCACTGTGGCCGGGCCCCAGACGCCACCACGGCAGACAAGGCATTTTGATGTAGTTGGCCCGCCCGACTTCTATATAGGCTCCCTCGTGGGCGGCAGACAAATTATTACATGAATGAGCGACTACTTAAGAATGACTTCAGCGCACTAGGATTCCGCATCAGTCTAATTTGTTACACTGTACAATTATATTTAGGAAAATTTCCACAACACTGCTCAGCTGCAGTATGACAATAACCCGCAGCTCCAATACCCAGATTCACCTTTCCCCTGACGGATCTCTTGCCCTTCCTCTTTTTTTTGGTCTTCCTTCCCTTCTTTGCGGTCAATCGTCGTTTCGTCGCGGTCTTGCGCTTTCTTTTGGTGGTGGAGGATTTACTGCTAGTGGTGCGAGTAGTGGTCGTGGTGATAGTGGTTCTTTGGACAAGCCTGCGGACGGTGGCGGAGGAAGTAGACGGCAGTTCGTCGTCGCTGTCGAGAGGTTCGTAATCCTCGTCCACAGCATCAGAGCTCTGAAAGCAAACGGACACAAATGAGACAAGTGAAAAGGATAAAAAATGGAGGCACACAAATTCATTTCAGAACGTCTTGCGAGGATGGTTCCTCATGACTGAACGCACAGAATTAGGGCAGAGCATTGAAATTAAATTATTCTCCCGTCCATACAGACATCAGTCAATTGCATATTGATA
>SDVV010030232.1:0-11701 GCA_016164225.1 Gammarus roeselii | reverse complement strand
TGTTTTCGAGATGAAATGTTGAGGAGCATGGCTGGAGTAACGCTGAGAGACCGGGTCATTAACGACGTGGTTCGAATCAGAACTGGGATGGTGAAGAAGTTGGAGGACAGAGTGGATTCGCGTGTACTGAGATGGTTCGGGCACATGGAGAGGATGGATGAGGGGAGATTGGTGAAAAGGGTGATGAATGCGGAGGCGAGTGGTCGCAGGCCTAGAGGTAGACATGAATGTGGAGGTGGCGAGAGAGCGTGCATTGAACAGGCGTGAGTGGAAAATGGTTGTGAATTGTTGATTTTGACGCTGCTCTGATGTTTTTTTCCGCCTTGGCATCCCGTTGTCGGGATGGTCGCGGGTGGGAGGGACCCGGCTATTATGACGCGGCGGGGGTAAACCAGTGAAAACTGTCGGGCCCTGCTGCTGACGACGGATCGTCGGACTGCACTCGTGATCCAGAGTGTATGTTGCGGGGGTACCGGCCGGACCCTCAAGCACAAATGGGCTAAGTTGGGAGCGTGTGAGGGTGTGAGGTGCGCTTTGCCATCTCTTTACAAAATAATATTTGTTACAAATCATTTCATCAACATCGCTCACAATTCACCTTCATTCTTTATTTACTTCCATCACGAGATGATTTAGTATCCAATTTCTCTCCTCAGTTTCCGCAAGCTCTTCGGGGAGGGGGGTACAACCCCCGGAGGCACTCCCAAGAGGGGGGTATTGGGACTGGTTCGGCCCAACCTGTCTGGCATCTAGAAGAAACTTGGCCGCCAGGGTCTCGACAACTACCAAATACATCGACACTTCACATCGCGCGTCGGATTGGAAGCTTGCGAGGCCAATTTTGTATTTTTCGCCGTCCAGGTGCTACTTGTTTGACAGAGTCTTGACAATGACCAAAGGAATCGGTACTCCACATCGCGCGGTATTCTGGAAGTTTCTGACCAAATTTATTTTATGCATTTAAGGGTTTAACTTATCGATCCTTAATCTTGGCATCCATGTTTAACTTGGTTGCCAGTCTTGATACCTACATGAATCCTGGCTGCCACTGACAGTCTCGACATCGTCAAATAGCAGCGATTCCCCACATTGCGCGCTACTTAAGAGTGTTTCAACGTATGAGTTCCCTGCATCTTCAGTTTTTAGAACTTCTATTGAATTTTCGATGCCTGGTAGGCTTTGCCGCACCCAATTCTGTTTCTCGTCCAACTCTTCGGGCCCGGAGGCAAATCAGAGTCAAGGGCGCTTCTTAGCGCCTACGAAAAATTGACGCCTATGATTTTTTCGGTGACCGGTAAATCTTGACGCGCATAACTTTCTGGGCGCTCGATGACTCATGACGTCGAGGACCTTATCAGTAGCTCTTTACTCATAACGTTTAGGATCTTATCGACAGCTATAAGCTCGCGATGTTTCGCACCATATCGCCGGCTATATAAATTCTCGGTCTATGACCTTATTGACTGCTGTAAAATTTTGACGTCGAGGACCTTATCGGTGGCCATCAACTCTTGACTCCTAGGAGATTAGTGGCGGCTATAAGCTCCTGACGTTTAGGCCCAGATCGGCGCCTATGAACGCTAGACGCTTAGCACCTTATCGGCGGCGACCAACTTTTGAAGTCTTGGACCTCGTTCTTTAGTTTTCTTAGCGCCTGGAAGCCTTCAATGTCTATGGTTTCCTCAGAGGTTAAAAGCTCTTGAGGTCTAAGATTTTCGACGCCTAGAAAGCAATTCAACATGCGCAGTTGCATTAAATTCAGCATGTCCCGCCGTGACCTCTGTGACCAATACCGATGTGCATACGTAGCCATCTGCTCAAGCTGTTAAGAGCAAGCTGCAGGGTGAACCTTTAAATGTGGTCTGCCTGCTGGTATCGTTTTGACTAGGTAGGAAAATGGCAAGGGGCTGTGATACCGCTGTATTTCATTTATGTAGTCTTTCATTATATCGTAATAAAAATTGCATCTTTAATCGGTAATCAGGAAAAACAACCGACAAAGTTACGCTTTCTCTTCCACTCGTAAGAGCCATTTGGTTTTGCATTGCACTTCTGCCTTTTATTCGAATGAATCCTGAAGAAAAAACATTACAGAGACGTTGTTACATAAGAATCTTGATAACATCCGCTGAACGTAGTTTTCGACCGATTTAGACCTTTGTGTCTTTTAACATTACTCGGGAATCTCGAAACTTTCAAGTTCCTCGGGTAAGGAAGCTCAGATTTATGATGATTGAAGGAGATAGGTATATTGATAGCGGAGGAGGCAAGGCGAATTGCAGGAAACAGGAAAGACATATAGGTTTATTATTGAATCGACTACATTGGTAAGGACACTTACCCACCCAACCTGGGACCAAAAATCATTACAACGGTTGCGAAGCTGCCCCTTCGTTTACTTCACCAGCAAGGGATAGATGCGGCCTCCTACATCGACGACTGGCTACTCTGGGCACCGACAGCACTTCACTGCCAGCGCAACACCCAGACGGCCTGCGACCTTCTCTTAAAACTAGGCTTCCGCGTCCACATGGAGAAATCTTATCTAGAACCCGCCCAGCAGATCGTCTTCTTGGGGGTAACATTCAACGGAGCGGCCGGGTCCATCGCCCCAGCCTTACGACACATCAATCGCTGCAGGGACATGGCCACGGAGATACTTTCCCGCGGAACCCTCTCGCTCCGACAGCATCAGAGTTTCCTCGGCATAATAAATTTCCTCACACCTTACTTACGCCATGCTCGCCACTTCTTCAACGAGGTGGTGATCGCAGCACGCTCCCTTCACCTCTCCCGCAAGCCCTGCCGTCTCAACAATCCTACCGCCAGGCAGATCATACCCCCGTCCCGTTCGTAATGCCTCCCCCGGAGCACCTCTTGTGGACTGATGCATCGGACGAAGCGTGGGGTGCCGTATGCTGCAGCGACCAGCAGTCTTACGGCCGCTGGTCTCCCTGGAAACACAATCTCCATATTACGGCGAAGGAATCACTGGCCATCATACACATGCTGGGCGCACGAGCTTATTGGCACCACACCATAGTCCGCGTGATGTCCGGCAACCGCGCGGTAGTGGTCATGGTGAACCATAAGCTCCCACTATTTGCAGCTCCGTTTCCTCACCCGCGAGTGGCTTAAGTGGATTCTCTCCAATGCGACTGGAATCAGTGGAAGAAAATATACCTCTTCCCTCCATACAACCTGATTCCCCAAGTGCTCCTCAAACTCGAAACGTACCGCTACAGCGGCGTCTTCGTGGTCCCCGACCACCCCAATGCACTGAGGTGGCCCACGGTCGTCGCGTCTTCCCACGAACTCTCGCTCGCCCTCGACGTGTCCTAGCGCATCGAAGGCAGGGAGGTCCCTCTAACATCACGACCCTTCTCGCGTTATCTCGCATTCAATTTTTAAAAACTGTGCTCTCGATCAAATTCAATAGCTCGCTGGCGGACACCCTGGTTAACACGCACAGGCAGTCCACCCAACGCCAATACCAAAGCGTCCAAACGTGGCTACGCGGCACGCAGGCGCAGTCCATCAACCACTCCACCCTCTTGACGTTCCTGCACTACGCCGGCAAGCAGAAGCGGCTCAACCCTCGTGCGGTTCTGGTCTACAGGAATGCGCTACACTTGCCCTTCTTACATGGCTTCGGCGTCACGACCCGCGGGGCAATCTTTTACGAACTGGCTAGGGCCCAGTTTCACAAGAATCCCCCCACAACGGCGTTTCGTGCCACAGTGGAAGCTCGAGCCGGTGCTCGACATGCTCGCTTCTCCTCGCTTCAATACTCAGACGACGTCAGTTTTGGCGCTCTTTCAGAAGACTGTTTCTCGTCGCGCTCGCAGCAACCAACAGGGTCGTCTCCGAAATTACAGCCATGGCACGCATGGGACTGCATTACTCCACGAACCCTCCATGCGCGCTCATCCTGACCGCTGACAAGTTCTTGTACTAAGACCAGACCCTCGCCCACACACCACCGCTCATCTCTATCGCCTCACTGCTGCCGGATGGCTGGGCACACGGCTTGTGCCCTATGACCGCACTCAACGCTTACAAAGCACGATGTCCATCGCACAATGAGCTTTTGTTCGGCAATCCTATTTCCGGCAAGCCTCTCAGGGCGTCATCGGTGGGGCACTACATCTGCTCGCTTATCAATGAGGCCACACCGCATGCTTTCGCTACAGCTCACGATGTCCGCAAGTATGCCTTGAGTCTCGCTTGGACGCCTGGAGTCACGCGTCAAGACATCATATCCAAGGCGTTTTGAAGGTCACCCTCACGTATTCGTGCACAAATACCTCTTCACAGTAGAGAAGCCTAACCAACCTTGCGTCTCCTTGGGAACCAGGTAGATAGTCCTTCTCGCCTCATACGTTTCGGACACCGCATCCGCTGATGCCAGCACCTCCTCTGCGTAGCATAGAGTACGTACTTCATTATCTTGCCATCGCGTGCGGCGACCCCCCTCGCAAAACCTTCAGGTTACGGATTACGAAATATGTATTTCCTTTATCCTACTTGCAGTACAACTCTGTTATCATAGGAGCTAGCTATTGTACACATTGTTGGTACTGGTATATTTAGAATTGACTACCTACCGGACGGTTCACCCCTCCCCTCTCTGGAGGGCAATATGTATTGATTACGTAACTAGTTTGATTGCTCATGCTCATTGCCCGCATATTGTTTTTGGCCGCGTCGAGCAGGTATGTTCACTGCCGTTGCCATAACGACATACTTGTATCTACCAATATTTGAATATTATTTGGGACCACCATTTATACAAATGTGTTATCATTCCCTTACACGGCAAGCCCTTCTTGGGAACACCCAGTTTCAGCCGATCCATCCAACTTCTGTGCTCTTCTGGCATCCGCCAGCTTGCGCTACATGATGGTATTTTCTATGCAAAACCATATGGCTCTTACTAGTGGAAGAAAATATAACTTTTGTTACCTCGATAAAAAGCTAGTCCTCTGTAATGAGTGTGAGCCATATGGGGCCTCCTCCTCCCCCTGCTATCTTAACTACGCACCAACGTCTCCTTACTGGAAGCAACTTTGCTATCACTCATGAATGATGGGGTAGCCCAACCCTTGCTTATATTGGAAAGGAGGGGGTTGGGGGTTCAGCCGGCAGACGGCTGAGCGCGCCACTCGTCACATGGAAGACCTTTAGACCGACAGGCGCAAGACGTCACGCCTCGCCAAGCGGCCAAAAACTTATTTTTCCTTAGAACTTGAGGACAGTCAAGGAACTTGAATGTTCCGAGATTACCAGGAAGGTTAAAAGACACAAAGGTCTAAATCGGTCGAAAAGTACGTTCAACGGATGTTATCAATATTCTCCTCGTAAAAACGTTTCTGTAATGTTTTCTCTTCAGGATTTATTCGAATGAAAAGCAGAAGCGCAATGCAAAACCATATGGCTCTTACTCATTACAGAGAATTAGCTTTTTATCGAGAAAATCGAGATAACCAAGTTATAATATTAGAAGAAAATAGCGTACCCTATTATTCCTTCTAGGATAATTGTAACGCGCTGGACATATCTCTCCAGTTATAGTACAACTGAGGTATATCAATTCAGAACACTTGAGATAGGGAACTGCCCCTAAACATAGGAGTTTATTGAGCCTGTAACACAAGTGTTATGATGTTTGTGATGCTGCCAAATATTTTAGGAGCTACTACCGGAGTTATCAATCAAGTCTGACGTATTAGTTTCGTAATAATGCATTGATCATTATTTTGCATGGTCTTATTTTAAAGAACTATGTGCTGTTCACGCGTGCAGGTCAATATGTTTATGTATTGCTACGTCAATGTGGAGGCAATTATTTGTTAACATTTACAACATCTTCACTAAAACCCTAAAGCTACTAAGATTTGGAACTCCTTCAAGGTATCTGTTCATTTTTGTTACGCCCTCTGGTGGCGGCTGGCGATTATTTTCCTTTCAAGTAATTCACCTGAAAAGTGTGAAACCCATTCAGAAGATGTCCCTTGTCCTCCACGAGAATTTCTAAGCAGCAAAATGCGGTTAACGTGACCTAAACATCGATACAAGGTTCAAGTGTATGAGGTCCAAATCAAGGTTTAAGTGTGTGTCGTAGTTGTATAGGCAAATGAGATGAGTATAGGTGCAGGTGAGATGAGTATAGGTGCAGTCGTGATTAGTATAGGTGCAGTCGAGATGTCCATGATGAGTGGAAATAGAAAAGAGAAACGACGTCACCGAAGAAATAAACGGAAATTGCTAACCAGGGACGTAAATGGAAAAAACAGAAGGCAAAATTTCGTGCGGCTACCAAAGCAAGACCCTAACAAAAGTCCTGGGTCGGACAGAAAAAGAATTGCTGGCTGTGAGTCAGGTGGCTCCGAGCACATCGTAACATCAGACTTGTAAGCCAAAACAAATAACGAAAAAACAATTAAATTTACTAGGAATTGTGCAGTCACAAATGCCGAAAATGAATATTTTTCGAGCTATAGTAAACATAAACGTTGATGATATTATTGAAATTAACGAATTGAGGCTGGACGTGAATGACATATTTCCAGGCCGAAATAGGTCTTCGAGAATTCAGGACCTTTAGTGCATGATTGGGGTGGATGGATGATTATACATTTTATAGATCATTAACACTTTATTTTAGTATTTTATTCTTTCTTATTTCGTGGGCTCTATTATTTATCTGTGCCCTTTTTCATGGTGATCAATTTTGGATCAGTTATATAATTGTGTATCGTTAGGGGCCCCAGGTGGACTGTGCGGTGTGTTAGTTAGTCTAGTCCAACCTACGGTGGGAGAATTTGCGCTCTTCCGGGTGCCTAATAAATGTCCGAGCACAGCTAGGTGTTTTGATGGCTAAATGGTGAAATAATGTTGATGTTGATCTTGGAGAGTGAAAGTCTTGAATGGCACTGTGCGTTGAGGGGACGAGGCGAGTCGAGGCAGGTTGAGGCGAGTGGGACGAGTCGACTGGCGAGGCGACGAGTCGAGACGAACCGATTCTGGTTGAGACTAGGTGACCAGGGAAAAGGGGGGGACTCGGGAGACCCGGGGGTTTCGGGAACCCGGAGGACTTGGAAGGCCAGGAGGATTTGGGGGGACGCACTTGGACCCTTCCGGGGCCCTTTGGGACACCTTTGAGACCCTTTGGGACTACCCTGAAAAACTTTGGGACCCGCTTGAGGCCCCTCTGAACCCTGGAACCCCTGCTTATCTCTCCCCACGCTGTAAAACCCATACACAGATTCGAGACAAGCCGAGCTGAGCTGAGAAGAGAGGTCTCGGGGGACCCGGGGAGCTCCGGAAGACCCGAGGGACTTTGGTTACCCTCCAGGATTAATCGTGCTCTTTTGGGACCCAAGGGGCCTATGCCCCCTCCCCCTCACCCTATCCCCTTAAACAATGAGTGCGAAATCAATAATCTGAGCAGTTTTTCTGCCCATTACGAACCTGCCCTTACTTTTTTCGTCAAGATCCACAATTTTGTCTTTTATAATAATGCTGGTGTATTTGTGCGGGAGTTCCTGTTTGTGATTTTGTGAATGGGTGTTTTTTCTTCAGTCTGTGCTCGCTCGCGCGTGCACGGACCATATGTAGTTTCTGGGGTTAACACGATATGCGTAGCTCTGAAACCTTGTGACGCGTTGCGGTTGGAGTTGATCTAATCCATGAAGCCATAGACCTTGTCTAATTTCGACGATGCTGTCTGTGCGCACTATCGCGCGTGCATATTACTCTTGCAGTTCTGAGTGGTTGGAGGCGAAGATTCGTTTTGTCTGAGTCTTTATCTTGCCTGAAAAAATAAATTGTACCTCTACTAAACTAGACCGCGTAGCTGTAAACATTGTGTTGCGTTGCTGTCGGAGCTTGCTTTGTCCGTGTAGCCGTAAACCTTGTACCAGTCTCAACGATGATACCTGTGCACACTAGCGTGCGTACAAGTTACTCTTGAAGCTCTAAATGTTTGGAGGCGAGGATTTGTTTCGTCTGAGTTTTGTTGAATAAATGAAGTGTACTATAATCGACCTAGAGCGCGTAGCGTTTTAAGTCTTGTTGCGTTGCTGTCGGAGCTGACTTTGTCCGTGTAGCCGTAAGCCTTGCACCAGTCTCGACGATGCTACCTGTACGCACTAGAATGCATTCATATTACTCATGATGTTCTTGATGATTGGAAGCGTAGATCCGTTTTGTCTAATCGTTTAATCTTGTGCGCACCAGCGTGCGTCTGACATTGCATTTTTTTTCAAATTTTCCTAACTTTAACAGCGTTGTTTTACTCGCACGCTGAGGCGTGCGAGCCTACTGGAGTGCATGATCATCGAGCCCTACGGGGGAGCGTATTATGACACGCGTTGAGGCTCTGGTGGAACTGAGAATCAAATCAAATTCATATCTTCCCCTATAATTTTTCTTCACATGAAATACATTGTTTTAAAACGTATGGGGTACATTTATGATATTTTTATTTCTAAATGTGTACTACACAAGTTGTAGCGCCCTACGGGGGAGCCTATCATGACTCACGTTGAAGCTCTGGTGGAAATGAGGCTCAAATCAATACACAAGTTGTAGGAAGCGATTTATTAGCATTATTTTCGAGTTTCAATACACGGAGTGACGTCTCGATTGGCGGATTAGAGATAAGAGTGACGAGGCTTTCTAGCGCGCTGGAGTCATCGTCCTTCTGGCGCAGGATGTCAAACCCGCAAACGGTGCTGCAGCAAGTTAGTCTTTGTTTCTCTTCTTCTTGTAATGTTGGAGCTAGGTTTGCTACTGCGCAGAAGGGCATCTGTGGCACTAGTTTATGAACATCCGAGGCACCCTATGAAAAGGAAGTGTGTTTTCTTGTCGAGTTGATGGCCGTAATTAGTTGAAACAGTTGAAACTGTGAAACAGTTTATTACAGCAAGATTGTACAGCACACGTGGTATTTCATTTTACAATTATGATATTTCAGGGTACAAAATTGAAGGCCCTATTTAAGCTATTTAGAGCTTCCGGGGCAACCTAATCCTTACATACTAACCTATCGATATTATCTATCCTAAAATGCGTAAAAATATATGAATCTAGAATTATTAAGCCCAGACACCAACTGGAAACAAACGCATGGACAATTGAATACCTGACACCACTTAACAAGAGTCCTATTAATATTGAAAGAATGAAAATTCAAGTATACTGCAAGGTTGTTGGGCTAGTAATTCATCTGCTTCTAACAAGGTTACAAATTCAAAAACGATTGAGAGACGTTGAGAAAACATTAAAGCAATAGTAAATCATTGTTGGACTAGTAAGATGATGAGTATAACTCTTTCAGTCTTGACTCAAAGATTGATGGGGGATCATTCTTACGGTGAACAAGAGTTAGCGAGTTCCAAATTTTAACACAATTGAAGTGGATACTGGATTTGGTTTTGGATCTATTATAACGGGGTTTTACAAGGTTATTCGCATTTCTTGTGTAATGATTGTGTACATCCGAAAATTTCCTCATTGAATTGAACAGTTCTTGATCATAGTTTCTGTGAAAAGTTTTGAACGCACGTATAGGGCAATTTGGAAGTTATATTGATCTTTGAGTTTCAGGATATTCATAGCTTTAAAATGATGATTAGTATGGGAATTGAATGGAAGGCTATTTATAGCTCTAATGGTTTTCTTTGGCGGTAAAAATATTTCCGTTTTATTTTTGTCAGTTCCATATCAGGCTTCGATTCCGTAAATTAAAAATGGCTGGAACAACGTGAAGTAAAGGGTTTTAAGGACAGATTTGGGAAAAAATTGGTTTAATTTATAAAGAATGTCTATAGATTTTGACAATTGAGATGATATGCTGTCGATGTGATTTATTAACGTCAGATGTTTGTCAAAATATACCCTAGGGAACTAGTACTTTCTATCTCATGAATTATATCGAAGACTAGTTTGAAGACTACCAACGAACGGCAATTACTACGCCACGTCACCGGATAGGCGATAAATTGTATGGCTTCTCCTTACATCAACAGCAATGTGACCTGTATTTTTTAATGACTGATGAGTTTTTTTTAACGTATCGCTGCGTTTATTAGCAGGAGATTTGATACCACCTGCTCTTCGATTGAAGCTCCGACGAGTATTTCAATAGGCAAGCAATGGTGTTCAGGGTCTCTGGAGACTCCCTTATTGACTTTCAACTACAGTTCGAATAGAATTTATAGTATAAATCTCATTTATGAGTGACAGATTGCTCTCTTGAGAAAATACAAACTATATACTTGCCAGGGAATATCCTTGGCTCCCTGGATTGACATCCTCTGTACTCGGTCTGTGTCACAAATGTTATCTACAATAAATGAGCGTAGAATCTCTAATGTATGCCAAAATCCACTCCTGCCATGTGTTTCTGGTTGAAAGCTGATGTGCAGAGTAGGAGTAGGAGTACCAAGTATTGTACTTCAAATCTTGATAAGATTTGATCTTTAGCTTAGCTTTTCACGAGTTCGAATCTAGCATACCTGTTCTAATAGGAGGCTGGTGATTAGTATTGTGTCGTTTACCCTCGAATGTGCTCAACAAATTGGCCAACAAAGGTGTCTTATGTGGACCATCATTAAAGACGCCGGACTTTGCTCAGCTAAATCGTGACAGTGGGTCATGGTTGGCCATTTAACATGAATATCCAGCAGTCAAACTCCGTTGGTCATTGTAAACCGACCACAGGTACTGGCATCAGTGGCGCGTGATCTCCAGCACCAGCCAGGCGTCATGCCGACCGCAGGTACTGGCACCAGTGGCGCGTGATCTCCAGCACCAGCCAGGCGTCATACCGACTGCAGGTACTGGCACCAGTGGCGCGTAATCTCCAGCACCAGCCAGGCGTCATGCCGACCGCAGGTACTGGCATCGATGGCGCGTGATCCTCAGCACCAGCCAGGCGTCATGCCGACTGCAGGTACTGGCACCAGTGGCGCGTGATCTCCAGCACCAGCCAGGCGTCATGCCGACCGCAGGTACTGGCATCGATGGCGCGTGATCCTCAGCACCAGCCAGGCGTCATGCCGACCACAGGTACTGGCACCAGTGGCGCGTGATCTCCAGCACCAGCCAGGCGTCATGCCGACCGCAGGTACTGGCACCGATAGCGCGTGATCTCCAGCACCAGCCAGGCGTCATGCCGACCGCAGGTACTGGCATCGATGGGGCGTGATCTCCAGCACCAGCGAGGCGTCATGCCGACCATAGGTACTTGGCACCGATGGCGCGTGATCTCCAGTACCAGCCAGGCGTCATGCCGACCGCAGGTACTGGCACCGATGGCGCGTGATCTTCAGCACCAGCGAGGCATCATGCCGACCACAGATACTGGCACCGATGGCGCGTGATCTCCAGCACCAGCCAGGCGTCATGCCCACCACAGATACTGGCACCGATGGCGCGTGATCTCCAGCACCAGCGAGGCATCATGCCGACCACAGATACTGGCACCGATGGCGCGTGATCTCCAGCGCCAGCGAGGCGTCATGCCGACTGCAGGTACTGGCACCGATAGCGCGTGATCTCCAGCACCAGCCAGGCGTCATGCCCACCACAGATACTGGCACCGATGGCGCGTGATCCCCAACACCAGCGAGGCGTCATGCCGACTGCAGGTACTGGCACCGATGGTGCGTGATCTCCATCACCAGCCAGGCGT
>SDVV010030231.1:0-11701 GCA_016164225.1 Gammarus roeselii | reverse complement strand
TAATCACGATATTATTGATGTTTTGATGGTTATTTACATACATGGTCGCTGAGGGGTGGTTGCTATTCCAAGCTTGAACAGTTTGTGCCTCTAGTCATTTGTTTTTACTTAAAGGACAGTTGGTGTCACTTTGAGATGATTGCACAGGCATCTCTTCATCGAATATGGATGTATCATTGACGTATTGCAGAGGAGAATACCTATTGGAACACTGCACATTTATTTCCACGAACTTGTTTCGCTTCGCTGCAATACTTCGTTGTTCGAAATGTGGCTTCAGAGGATGGATTGGTGCAAGACCACTATAGTGGTCCTCTTTTTTGGCTACAAATATTGAGTATTGAGCAGCTTCATCACTCTTAAGGTTGGTCGGATTAATTACAGTTTTTGTCACGATGTCCAGGTTTGTTTCATCTAAGATTGTGATTTGTATTTTGAGTGCGTTGCTGAGAATTGCGGGGACTAGATCGCCAAAACTGCTATTGTATTCTTTGTTTTCAAAATACTTTTCTATCTCAGAGAGGAATCTATCATCTTTTTATACTCAGTGAAGGCTTCGTAATCTTCTATGTGATTGAAGGATTCCTCCATTGCTTTAGTTTTTATCACCTTTAAGATGTTTTTACCGTTGAGTCCTGAATGTTTTACTAAGGATCTTTTCACCGCGTGAATCATACAATGTCCGTCTGCTAGTGTTGATTGTCTTTTTAATCATAAATCATTGAGAATGCTGTCGATATTAGTGTTTCTGGAAAATTGTTGCAAAATTTCCGTCACCTGCATTGGCATTCGTTCATCTGGTTCATTGTTTCTTGTGTCAGCAACACCACTCTCATTTAGATTTTTAATATGCTCCTCAGCAACACTCTTACTGACGTTATCTAAGAATCTGGTTGCTAATTCTTGAGTGGCATTGTTTGGAGACCGAACAGAACCAAGGGAAAGAAATTCAGATCGGTGATTGAAGAGAGGCCTGACTAAGGATGGCTGAGCCGTTCTAGAGGAAGGAATGGGTAGAAGGGGGTATTATGTGGTAGGGATTAACGGGATAGACAGAGTTGGAGTTTGGACTGAGGTTAGAGAATCAGTAAGGCGGAACCACCCCAACCCCCCGGGCCACTTGGACGCAGGACTTGCTAAACAAAGCAGGGAGAAAAAATGAGTGCAATTTATGAGTGTTATCATAAGCACCGATGATCGCATTAGCTCGAAAGGCAATCTTCCATGGCCTCTGCCGCTGTGGCCTCCGCCGCTTTCCAGTTTTCTGTTTACAATATAGAACGAAGTTTTATGCTTAAGTCATCACTCTTCTATTGGACAATATATATTTTTTAATATATATGAAGCAAGTCAGCTCATGTTAGGGATTTAAACATGCAATTGCAAGACTGTGGATCGCTCCGTGTGCCCTTCGAAAATGTTTGCCAACAAACTTGGGCTGTGTGGACAGTGCCAACTGGCACATTCGATAATCGATACAATTTTGTGTATAAGGTAGAGCTTTGATCACTTCGAAACTTTATAACCTCTTCGCAATTTGTTCACTGCTCTTAGCCTAGGATATAATAGAACGCAGTGCGTTTGGAGGAGTGGTTACTGTTCAACATAAGTGCTCGCTATCACCAATGCCAGACGCCGCCACATTATATAGCGAAAGAAATAAAAATCTGAGTTTGTGCCAAGTCTCTTTCATTGGTCGAGCGAATGCATCTTCTTCGAAAGTTGACATTTAAGACAATAAGAGTGCTACATGTAAGATAAGTAACGCTTTTATATGAAACGCTACGCTTGTTCTTGGTACACGCGGAAACTTGGGAACTGTCTAAAAGCTTGGAAAATAGCCGCAGAGAAGTGCGAAGGACGTCAAAAGCATGCATGGTTGACAACATCTTTTGAAAAAAATAAGAATTGGTTTAGTAACAGGTTTCATGCAGGACAGGTTGAAGCTAGAGGAGTGTAAGGCCATATTTCATCGAATGTTTCAATAGAATCTTTCTCAACTTGAGAGCTGAACACTTATCGGCAGGATCCGTAGTCTCTGTGTCTCAACCTCTTGATTGGGCGTAAAAACGCATGCAACCCGATCTCCCTTTTTGTGACTTTTTCGGGAAATCATGTAACTAATTCAAGTAGTATTTCATTGTTCCTTCTAATTTAGCCGAATACAGAGTGCACAGTAAAAGTGTAATGTGTTGAACTTATGGATATGATTCGTCTCCTTTCCGAGAGAAATCACCCCGATAATCGTTTATTTACAATGGAACATCCATTGCCAACATGGACATTTCTATATTTTTACACACTTACCACGCTATGAGCGAGTTGCCTTCTGCCACGTATCTGCGCCTTCCTGTGGCCGACAGTATGGGTGGTCTCTTTCAGTGGTTATATTCCGAGTTGATCAAGCATACTGGGTGTTGTTTAGTCAGCGGATTCCCTGTGTGCATTCACTGAGTCGTGGCCTCTTGCATTAGCCCATCGCAGCCTGTCTCGCGTCAACGACTCGCCTTCGAACATTTGTCGTGGTGTTCGTTTTCTTCATGTCGTTGCCACAACCTTTATTCTTGTTTTGTAACAGCTGTTCGAAATGTATTGAGTAGATGAAATTAAAATTTGATGCACGCCCATTATTGATATTAGTAC
This sequence comes from Gammarus roeselii, assembly GCA_016164225.1. Classification (NCBI taxonomy): domain Eukaryota; kingdom Metazoa; phylum Arthropoda; class Malacostraca; order Amphipoda; family Gammaridae; genus Gammarus; species Gammarus roeselii. The sequence goes on along the minus strand of SDVV010030231.1, from coordinate 9,058 downwards.
ATTTTTTCTCTCGAATAGGCGCAGCAATGCCCTTTTGATTTCTCATAAATGTAAAACTTAATTGCACGTGCTCTCCTACTAGCTCATGATTGTATTTAAAGTATTCCTAAAACCTATTTCAGGTGTATACCTTGAATTAACAAACTCATTTTCGGGTACAAAAAATGTATATTATTCAAAGATCCTGCAGAGACTTACCCGTCCCTGATTGGGGAGTATTACATAAGTGAAACAATGCAAGCCTCAATCCCAGCTAAACACTACCTGACGCTTTGCCAAGTCCGTTCTGGGTTACATCGACACTTCGTTCAGCTTGTCCGTTAGAATTGGGCTGGCAAGCGGGTGAACAAACATGTTCTATCCCTTCCTGAGCTGAGGAATTTTGAGAAGCTTCAGACGTGTGGATGACGGAAGAGCGTTTCGAGAGAATTTCGTGTCTAACACCTCCTTTGCAGCCTTAGAATGGTCTCTTCTGACAATTTACGTTCCGATTTATTGAGCTTGAGCAGATACTTCCACAAATATTATTTTATTGTTGAAGAAACAAGGATGACTGTGGAATTGTGGCTATTTATTCATTGGTCTTCCATATTTGTTTCACCAATACCGTATTTCTGTGAAGCGAGTAATCCGAAGTCACTGTAAAGACAGCGAATCTCTTTGCACAGTCACTTCAAATATGCCCGCACGGACCTTACAGGCATTGTCGGCAGAGGATCTCTAACTCACATGAACCCACATATAACTTGAAAGTCGTCGCTACCCAATGTATTAGGCGGATAATAACACCATTATTAAATACAATTCTCTGATGTCTGGTCGCAACATATGTCTGCAGGCTATAACGCATGTTCATTCTCTGATGTCTGGTCGCAACATATGTCTGCAGGACATAACGCATATTCATTCTCTGATGTCTGGTCGCAACATATGTCTGCAGGCCATAACGCATATTCATTCTCCGATGTGTGGTCACAACATATGTCTGCAGGCCATAACGCAAATTCATTCTCTGATGACTGGTCGCAACATATGTCTGCAGGCCATAACGCATATTCATTCTCTGATGTCTGGTCGCAACATATGTCTGCAGGACATAACGCATATTCATTCTCTGATGTCTGGTCGCAACATATGTCTGCAGGACATAACGCATATTCATTCTCTGATGTCTGGTCGCAACATATGTCTGCAGGACATAACGCATATTCATTCTCTGATGTCTGGTCGCAACATATGTCTGCAGGCAATAACGCATATTCATTCTCTGATGTCTGGTCGCAACATATATCTGCAGGACATAACGCATATTCATTCTCTGATGTCTGGCCACAACATATGTCTGCAGGCCATAACGCATATTCATTCTCGGATGTCTGGTCGCAACATATGTCTGCAGGCCATAACGCATATTCATTCTCTGATGTCAGGTCGCAACATATGTCTGCAGGACATAACGCATATTCCTTGTGTGCTTTAATATGCTCTGTTATCTCCTCTGCTCGTGACGTGATCCGGAAGGGTTGGTACTCATGATCAGCAAGGAAAGTAAGTTGTACACTATTGTTCTTCCACGGTTCTCTTTATTCGGTTACACGATGTGATGCATGCCATACCCACGCTTTGCTGTAACAGTAACATGTACCCTGCCGTTCAAAAACTACCCCATTCACTCATTCACATGTTGTGATGCCCTCAATATTGTTTCTAAATTTGATATGACGGTCGTAACTAATCATCCCACATTTTCGAGATTTATTTTGTTTCCATATATTCACTGTGTGAGTGTAATCATTTCCGTCATGCACTCATTCATTCATTCAGTTGGTCATGACGTACGCTGTATTGGTATATAATCCGATTTGATATACTTAGCATATCATTATACGCATTTCAGATTTGTCGTGCATACTTAAACATTGTTTTATCCTGCCTATAGAATACCATACCGTTTTATGGCTGAAATACGATTTGTTCGTCGTTTGTTAAGGAAGTGGCTCTCTCACATACACAGACCCACTCATACCGTGCCTATCTTAACTATCCAATGTATTAAGCTGATAATCTGAATAATAAATTCTCACCAAATATTATACAAGTATTTTACCGTGTGTCATCAGGAAACAGTGCATGCATATCCAGTACTTTAAACTCCCTTTCATATTTCATTCGTCGTGACATGTTTCGTAAAGAGTCGTGTCTTTATGTTCAGCTAGGAAAGCAAGATGAATCCGTACCGTTCATATCCCCGTCTCAATTACTCAGTTACAAGTTATGATGAAATCCTTCGGGTTAAATATTATTTTATGATATTAACTGTCTTACCTGGTCATTATACGTAATTTAAAATTTATTGTGTACAGTTTTATTGTAAAATATAACAACATGCCGTTTCTGTATGAAAGTTTTTTTTTAAGATGGCAAAATGTAGATACGTCCGGACCCAATGCACGAGAGTGGAAATAAAAATAACCAAAAATACCTTTGTCCAAGATGTCCTTATTTGTTGCGTGAACATGAACGTGCTTATTTGTTGCGTGAACATGAACGTGCTCATTTGTTGCATTGAATTAGCAAGTCCTATATGTAGTCAAATACATTACTCAATAAAGTTATACCCTGATTTAATGTTTATCATATAATACATTACCCTGAACACAAACGTACCCATCAGTTCCATAGAACTATCAAGTTTCATGTGGAACCAAGTACATACATCACTCGAACAATTGTACAATGAGTTTAATGTGTTTTTTAGATTTCGGATATACTTTGTAAATTACCCGAATAACACGAGTCATCTCGTGAATATAGGTTTTGTAATTCGTTTTATATTCATTATTCAAAGTTTGTTATGGAAGTCTGTCAAATGCAGCCCACGTGTTACGAGCTTCAATGAATTTTCTCACGATCAAAACATTTAGGACCGACTGCTCTGTTCCCATACAAAATTTAATTATTATACAATGGCAGTGGTTCCTTCGCGCGCTGAAATTGCTTTACCGTGAAGAAAAAGCCATTCATGGCGTAGGGCCTGACATACTATAAGATGAATCCATCTCTGTCACTTTACTTTTGCCTTTGTACGACACTTTATACGATTTTAATTGTTTTACCACCAGTACAAGCTCGTTTGGCTCTACGTTTTTATTAATCAGCTAAAGCCAATCCCATATGAAGTTGGATTTCCCAGGTATATGTGAGTAAATGAATAATTAAACTGGCATAGTCAGTGTCCATCTTTGCAATATTTCACAATAACTGTTTCCGCGCCCAAAACGATTTAAAGGAGGTTTCTGATCGGTTGGTATCTAAGACTTACTGCTTATAAACTATTCCATTCACCTTCTATCCCAAAAAGGACTGTGTGTGTTTGTTTGTCCACTATGACGTACCTTTTTGGTCTGAAGTAAGAGTTTTGGAAGCAAATTGGACTGGTAAAATAGCCTCCTTGGGTTCCTGGATTGGGACCGTTGCTATGCCCCTATTGATGGCGTCAGTCTCGATGTCAGTATAAAAATGTTGGTCAAATAATTTCAATACTTCTTGTCTGTAGAAAATTTTTCAATCGCTTCTGTGCATGCTTAGTGAGTTTTCTTCAAGATAAATTTTCTGCTCTTTTCGAGAAAGGCGTTTAATGGAGCATATGCACAACGGGAATATTGGTATGAAACTATGCACACATTTGTAAAAAACTCTGAATTTCTTTAATATTTGTGGGACAAGATGGCCCGGACTTTCTCGGGAGATAGTTGCACCTTGTCGGCTGAGAACACACACCCACATGTCCTACATTGTTTTGTGAAATATCGACATTTGGCAGTATTTATTTTTACACTAGCGCCTTCAGAGGCTTTGAATTACTTTTCTGACACGCCGAGATGTTCGTCACATTTCTTGGCAAGCACTAATACATCATTCATGTACCATATTGTTATGGACACGTCAAAAAGCACTACAGAGCGTAAGACTAGAAAATTGCAAAGCAGAAGATGTGCCACAACGTAATTAATTTCTATTGGTAAAGTCCCTCAGAAGAAGGAATTGTTGGCTATGAATCTCTTAGACTCCTCATCTAACGGGAGGAACAAATAGGCGTTGGCGTTTTAAAGTTCCCGATCACGTTCCCTATCAAGTGGTTCAGAGTTGGCTTCGAGTACGTTAAATTTTATGTAAATTTGATTATCGGTAATGCGTAATTTCCGCATAGTCAATTGTTTTCAGATAACTTTTATCAGCACATTTTCTTAGTAATTCAGCACTTTCTAAATTGCGAACCTTTTCGCTACAAGACATCTGTATTGGAATCATCCACTTACTGGCTTAAGGGACAATTATTTACAGTCATAATCTACCTTTAGTTTAATCTTGTGTCTGATACACTATTGTAGCTGAAGGATAGATATGCTCTTTATTTATTTCACAGTCTTTTCTTTACAAAATGTTTAATGAGGTAGTTTGTTAGGGAATATTTACGGTGAGATGAATACATAAATTTCTTCTAAACGGTGGTGACAAATTGTCATCTACAACAAAGAACGGCTGCTCCGATGTTTACTATTTTAGGTTTTCCATAAATGTTGTTTCATCAATGAATAGATGGGCATTCATACCATTAGTGTGACATTTCTGGTACGTCCTATACTCACTTCGGCATCACGAATCTTTCGTACCATTACTTTTGTCCACATGCAAATCGAAAAACTGCCCTTATTCAGTTCATGCTCTAATGCACCTCCGTTTAATAGAGCTACAATGTCCACTTATTGGTGAGCTACTTATTTCATCAATAGCCGTCCATGCTTAGGTCTTCAAAACAAACGTTGTTACCTATAGTCCTGGGTCATTGATCGCCGATGTGTCTCTTGGAGCCTGCAGCCCAGCTACCGCGCGGCTTGGTGGATGTCACTGCATGTCAACCCCCTGGTGTCTGATGCCGTCCCCTTCTACTCCTTGCCGAAGCTGTCGTGATGCTCCGTGTCTCATGAACTTGAATGTGCTGTTCCTCTTGAAGTAACGGTACTGGGCCAGCTAGTCCGGTCGCAGCTTGTGTCTTCGACATCATTCAGCCCGTTGAATCGGTTCTTGATGGACACTTGTTGTTGACCCTATGAGGATCCGGCTGGGTACCGTGTCTGTTTTAACTTTGATGTTCTTTATTCTTCGGCCGCTTGGAATGCTCGTATTCGTTTGACTACTCATTCGAGTAGTCTTTTTGTGTATCCTCTAGCCAAGTGGCTCATCATCCTGCATTTGTAACACCTGCATTTCATCGCAGAGCAATCTTTCGCGTGTTGTTTCCCTGAGGACGCGCACCAGATGCAGACGTAGCTCCCGAGTACTTGCCATCTTTCCTACATACCCTTATGTAGCTTTTCCTGTTAACATTTGGCCTTGTTGACTATTGCCGTTGGTTCACGTATACCCTCCCACAACAAAATTTCAGGGCTGATATTTTTCACATCCGTCGATATTTTTCACGTTGCTTTGCTCGTTGGACCGCGTATTCGAACGTATTTCACACGCACTCGGTAATTTTCGCCATTATCAGCTTTGGCGGACCGTAGTTCCTCGAAGAATTGGTCTGAAGCAACCTACTTCTAAACTATATACGTAATCGCAATAATTTCTCAGATTTTTGTGGGCCCTGTGAATAATTTTCGGTTGACCCACCGTCCTCTGTTTCTTCCTAATGAAGGATAACGACTCTCCAATAGCCGACTTCTTCGTTTAATATATTATCTCTAAATTAGTAACTAGGTCGGCGTTCGTTGACATATCGATGTTCTTCGGCTTTAACGCTTGCTGAATCTGTGTTATTACAATACGATGTTATCACGATCCCGATTGCCACGCATTTTCTTGTTCGTCGTGTTTCGCTGCTTTCAAGTATCTGTAGTTTTGAAACTCGAATAGCGACGGGGAATCTTCGATGGCTTCCAAAGAGGATGATTCGATGATTTGAATTCAACACTGGATTCTTTGAGCAGTCGCCAACATTTCAATTGGTATAAGAGTGGAAGATTTAAACACATGAACACTTATAATAAATTTGTGTTCACAAAAATTCTACATGAGAGGATGAGGCCGGAGTGGAGTAAGGCCAGGAAAATTTCGAATGCTTGAATTCAGCAATTATAATGCATTTCACATCATAAAGTTGCGTACACATTAGGAATCACACATGTGTACGTACAGCTTTGCCTCCATTGTCAAACTGAGGCCGGCGTGGCTACACGCCCTATAACCGTTGAACACTAGTCGGAAAAACCGTTATCTCTGCGTTTTAACCTCTTTATAGTGTTATTTGTTACATCATACAACTAATTCACGTCGTATGTGATTACTTCTTATTATTTTGCTGAATATAGAACGTGCTTTATAAGTTTAATTAATTAAAAATATGGACAAGACGGACACACCGCATTTTTTATTGTAGCAGACACGTAATAGTTTTCTGGTGGTTCAACAAAATGCACCCATTCTACCTAGCCAACAACTAGGCAATAGAATATTTTCGATATTTTCATGAATGAGCCTATCAAATTTACCCTAGCAAAATGTTCGTTAAATTCGACTGATAAATACAAGTTCAACTTATTGGAATGTACAACCAGGTTTTAAAAATCCCTTCTGCTGATCCACGTTTTTTTACGAGCTTTACACAGAAATGACGCTGAAGCTGTTATTATGATCCATGTCATCAATTAGGATAGAGCAGAGTAGGGACGCTGCAGCGGTTATCATTGACTTGCTCCGACAACAGTTCAATATTATTTCCGGGTGTTCAGCAGTAGATATAATGACTACATTGTTAAAAATGTACTCATTCCCGGCCCATGAAAAGTCTACGGGTGATTTGCACGCCCTATTTCACGGTCGACCAATTGAGTGACTCAGAGGTGATCGTTGATTGGTGATGTTTGTTGATGGTTTGTAAATAGGTATAGTAAAGGGTAAGTATTGTTTGTTATTACTATTAGTGTACGTGTATGAATTATCGTTATAGTTTATTGCTTTGGCATAACCGCAAGAGGTGTTGGCCTGGTACATGGGAGGCTGATTGTATGGGTAGGTAGGATTTCATTTTCAAACAGGGGTACATTTTTCAAAATTGTAGTCATTCTCAGCTACGAAGAGTCTACTTTTTTTGCACGCCCTGTTTCACGATTGCCTAGGTAAGTGACTCAGGTGTGAACGGTGATTGTTGGTGATTGTTGTTGACTGTTAATGGTTTGTAAATATGTATTTTTAAGGGTAAGTATTATTGTATGTGTATGAATTAACATTATAGTTTATTAAATTGGCATATCCGCAAGAGGAGTTGGCCTGCTACATAGGAGTTTGGTTGTATGTGTATAGGGTATTGTAGTAATAATAGATTTGGCTGTATGTGTAGTATTTTTTTTCTTTTAATAGTATAGGGTATTGTATTATTTAGTGTCGCATGCACCGCTGTTATTTCAATGGGTATTTATTGCTCAACCTATAAGTTATTTAGGGTTTTATTTAATGATGTTGTTACCGCTGTGTTAGGATTTCAACTGGCTGATTATTTCATTGCTCGATCGTTAACACACATAGGTTTGACAATATGTTCTTTATCAGTAAATGCGGTATTATCTACGTTCATTGTTGTTATGGAGCAAAAACTATGGTATTGGATTAAATATAGAAGTTTTTTCCCTATTGTATTTCACAGTTTCAATATATCTACAGTATTGCTGTTGGAAGTTACAGTATATCTGCAGTCTGACACTGATTCAGTATAGGCAACAGACATACAGTATGAGTGACCTGTCAGTAGTGTGGTGCCACTGCCTCGCTAGCGTGGTGGTAGACTTCTATCCATCATTGTCAGGCTAAGATGTTATCTCGCAATCGCGCACGGCAGCCTTACACCTGTCAAGGTTATGATTCATGTCTACGTTAAGCCTTGCCTAGGCATTTCATTATAGTTCAGGTATAATTGACTCATTCGGTTGCCTGCTGTGTGGATTTTGGATTCATTCGTGGTTTGAAGGGTTTTATCATTCGTATTATTTATATATAAAAAAAATTATCCATTAGACTAACGCATTGGATGTAGATGGGAATAATTTTTTGTTCATTATATATTCAGTCGGTTCTGGTAGGAAAATGCCTTCATCTTATTTAGGAGAGTGGTGGCAGTATTGGAGGTCCCCTGGGCAAAAAGTTCAGTACGCCTACGGAATTTTTCGTCAAGTGAGGTTGCTCTTAGCTGTTCTTTTTCTTCTCAGTACTTCCCACGGGTAAGTTGCCATTATTTATATGTTACCAGTGTATGTATCATTATATATTTGTCTGGTTTATAATCAAATATTATTTTGTGTACATATATGCTTGTATTCTTATCTTGTGGGGGTTAATTGACTCATTCGGTGGGTTGGTTTGTGAGCTCTTAGTGCTTTGATGGGCAATTTTTGTGATTTTTGCTCCTCTATCATTATATTGTAGAAATTGTTCATAAGAACAGTGTGGTATGTATGTTATATAACTCAATTTGAAGCCTTAGCGTGCGTTCGACCTGCTTGGTTCCAGCCCGATTGTTGGATTTGAGCAACACTTTGTGTTTTCCATCTGTTCATTTCAAATGCACATAATATGCAATGGAATAGTATGGTATATTAGTTAGGCAGTTGACGGGTTTATGTTTGTATCTTGGTTGATACCCCATAACGCACTGTCCAGTTTTGAAGCTGATATCTCGGTGACACCATGTATTCGCGGGTCGCTATCCCTGGCGCTAAATTCTTTTATAGCTAACGTCAGATCAACCACTATCATCTTCGCCAACTGCCTTATCAGCCCCAAGTTGTTCCGACTACCTACCTACGGTACCATTTTTTAACAGCGAACATTCATAGCGTTCCTCAGTCACACCAGCCACTGTTATATCTGCCAGTGACATTCTGGCGAAAATCTGTTTCAGCCCACGTCAGAATCAGCCACCAGTCGTACCATTTAACCGGTTATCACTTTAATGAAACTTTTCCTGCCCAACCTAACCTAGCCTAGGGTACGTGTTTCTAACCCG
>SDVV010030230.1:0-11701 GCA_016164225.1 Gammarus roeselii | reverse complement strand
CTGGTGATGTGGCGCTATGGATAGCTCTTACTTCCCAGTTACTAGCGTACTTCCTACACGCTGGTGATGTGGCGCTATGGATAGCTCTTACTTCCCAGTTACTAGCGTACTTCCTACACGCTGGTGATGTGGCGCTATGGATAGCTCTTAATTCCCAGTTACTAGCGTACTTCCTACACGCTAGTGATGTGGCGCTATGGATGACTCTCCATTTCCACTAACTCGTGTTCTTCCTACACGCTGGTGATGTGGCGCTATGGCTAGCTCTTACTTTCCAGTTACTGGTGTTCTTCCAACACGCTGGTGATGAGGTGTTCTGGATGTCTCTCCCTTTCCAGTTACTGGTGTTCGTCCAACACGCTGGTGATGGGGTGTTCTGGATGACGTATCTTTTCCAGCTGCTTATTCAATTCTATTGTTCACTAAATCATTCTTCATTTTGCTTGTTTGAGCGAGAGTGATCGTTGCCTGCGCCTGCGTGTTGCTTTTGTTCAGAGTTCCATTCATCATATTGTATTTATATAATGCAAGATCGCAAGATTTTTACCGTTCTTAATATAAAGACATTTGCCCTGATGCGCCAATTTCCCTGGTTACTTTAATCTCATCAATGAAAGACTATCAAATTGCCCTGGGATTTGATTCATTAAATTTAGTTAATAAGCAGCCATCTTTGCTGTTCCTGTGCGAGAGGTTCCCTTCACAGATTGTACATTTTATGATCAGCGTCCGTTTACTATTTATAGTCTTGGGCTGCTAAATAATTTTGACTCAACCGAGCTCATGGCCCCATTTATAAACTATTCTACCAATTGGCACTAGTCAAATAGTATTGAGTGCCTAAAGCTGTCATAATTATATAGAAAATATAACTTTTATCTAACTTTTACACTATAATTAACTACGCATTTGCTGTAACTTTGCTATCAATATGGCATGGTTTATGTAATCGAAGGCTTTGTTAAGGTCCATCACTAAAGTGGGGTTGACTCCAAAGATGTGAAGCATCCATTGCTAATAATAGCATCACCGCACTAAAGTGTGGTTGACTCCGAAGAGGTGAAGCCTCCATGGCTTATGATAGCATCACCGCACTGAAGTGTGGTCGACTCCGAAGAGGTGAAGCCTCCATGGCTGATGATAGCATCACCGCACTGAAGTGTGGTCGACTCCAAAGAGGTGAAGCCTCCATGGCGGATGATTGCATCACCGCACTAAAGTGTGGTTGACTCCGAAGAGGTGAAGCCTCCATGGCTGATGATAGCATCACCGCACTGAAGTGTGGTCGACTCCGAAGTGGTGAAGCCTCCATGGCGGATGATTGCATCACCGCACTAAAGTGTGGTTGACTCCGAAGAGGTGAAGCATCCATGGCTGATGATAACATCACCGCACTAAAGTGTGGTTAACTCCAAAGAGGTGAAGCATCCATTGTTGAAAATAGCCTCACCGCACTAATCATCAGATTGGATGGTACGCGCATATTGACTCCTTGAACAGAACAGTTTGAATGATTCTTTTCGTTTAGAATTCTATCAGCATTAGGCACCCATTATTATTTGACTCGTGCCAATTATTAGAATAGATCATGAATAAGGAAAAAGCGCGGTAGAGTCAGAAGCCTTTATCGTCAAAGATTGTGAATAGCAAACGGACGCTGAACATGAAATCCCCAGTTTGTGAAGGGAACTTCTCGCACAAGAGCAGCAAGGTTGGCTGCATATTGACAAAGCTTGAACGCATCATTCCCATGCTTTAGGCGACTTGATAGTCTTCAAATAAGATGGGATTGAAGTGATCAGGGAAATAGCGCATTAGAGCAAATGTCTCCAGGACGGTGGAAATCTTTGAATGTTCAATTAATGAATTACAATATGAAAAATGGAACTCGAATAAAGACAACACACAAGCGCAAGCAACGATAATTTTGGATCTAACAAGCAAACCCAATAATGATTTATGGAACAATATAATTTAATAAGAACTGACAAGGAAGGGTCATCCAAACACCACATCATCAGCGCTAGTTGGAACAAAGGCAACTAGCAAAGAATAGCACATCAGAGCAGTACATCACCAGCGTGTTGGAGGAGCAACTGTTAAGGGAGAACAGAGCCATCCAGGGTCGCACATCACCGGCGAATAATAGGAACCCAAGGAATAAGTAATATAAAATGATTAGTTAAGCACATTGATGTAAGTTCCAAAAAGATAGCAGACAAGAGACATGGTACACTTGATGAAGATGAGCCTTGAAATTTACCAGGGCAAACTCCTTTGCGGGTCGTACACTCCACATCCAATGATGGCAAGCCTGTGCACTGCACTACTAAATTGGATAAATCTATACAATTATACGCTCACAATGGGAACGAGGACAATTATTGATGGATCAAACGTTCGCGGTAACACAAGGAAACAATGTCGCCATACATGGCAATTGGCATCAACGAAAACAAATAAAATAACAACTAGTCTCGGGGACAATATAATGAATAATTACAAGCAAAATTATTTAACATATCGCTAGTTTAAATCAGAATGCACAACGAATCCAAGTCCTGGGATAAAACGAGATAGTTTCGCGTAAGATGGTGGCCTTTGATTCTAGTTATTAGGGCGCTGAAATCCACACCAATTGACGAAGCCTTACCAGTTTAATGATGACATAGTGTGTGCCCGACATCCAACTGATGGACACGAGTGTGACAATAGCCCTTCAGGCTTGATGAGTCAAGGGCTTTCAAGATTCCAAATTAGGGTGATTGGTTAGCACCCTAGTAAGGGTAAAAGGTAAAGGGTCCATGGCGCAAGCTCGCGTAATGAAACCAAGTGCTTCATATTTTTTATATCCATTGTCAGTGAGACTTTCAAGCACACCAGACTTTAAAATAAGGCAATATTTTGCGGCTGAAGAAAACTGTTACACGCAGGAACAGCTCATGCCTTGGCTTCTTACTACTCTTTCTCACATCTACACTTGCATGCTCAACCAGATTCATATTTCTTTCCATGACCAGCTTACTCCTGATGCACCCATCATACTCATCCCCTGGTTTTGGTCTCCTACATAATCAGTTCTCAAACACCTGCTCTGGACCCATTATCATACTTTCTGGAACATTTTTAATCTCCTTTCGTCCCGCCGATGTCTCCTCAACATGGTGGGTTTCTCCCCTCTTAAAAAAGGGGTTTCTTCTTTCCCCCATTCAGCCCCCTGCTTCACTCTAGGGGCCAGGGGGTTCACTCTTGCTTGCTTCTCAACCGGCTATACCGTCTCTACTTTTAAAGGTGCGGGCTTTGTACAACCCGTTGCGCTGAGTAACGCCGTAGTATCATTTGTAACGAGTCACTGTTTGACTGGGCCAGATCCAAGGACCAGGCAGCGATTGCGCAGGTAATGATCGGTGATGATGAGTGGGTTTTATAGTGTTGCTGTTGATTATTTGAAGTGTTCGTAGTTAGTTGTGGTAAGTGCCCGTAGTTCGTCCAGTGTTTTTGGGCTTGAGTCCTGACTTTATTTGTGTGAGGTCCTGTGTCATATATTACTTCAAGTATCCTGGTGATAGGACTGTGGTTTGGGAGCGATGTCGAGTGTAATACGACAGTGAATTCGGTGTTAATCACTACCTGGGGTCAATTATGTTAGAGATGACTTGCTTGCGGACACATTCTGTTGTCCTGCATCATGTGTCTGAGTATGGAACGAGGCGAACGCTTGGTCGTCACTGAAAGTGGGACTGAGACAAGGTTGTGTTTCGTCTCCCTGGCTGTTCATTCTCTTCATGGATGGTGGGGTTAAGGAGGCGAAGGCGAGGGTATTAGGTCGAGGCTGAGCGAGGTTAGGAGCAAATGGGCAGTGTTGAAACGTAAGTCTGTTGCGGTTTGTAGGATGATGCGGCACTGGTGGCAGATTCGGAAGAGAAGTTGTGGTTAGTGTCGGAATTTGGTAGAGTGCGTGAGTGAAGGAAATTGCGAGTTATTGAGGCTAAAAGTCAGGTAATGAGTCGTTCGCGAAATGAACATGCAAGCGGAGTCAGTATCCCCCTAAATGTGCAATGTTCTAAGTACTTGAGCTCGTTCGCGGAGGAGGCTGCACTAGTCTAAACCGAGGTGAAAGCGCGAGTTGAGAAAGGGTGTAAAGTTAGAGAGAAAGTGTTGGGTGCACTCGAGAGTGTAATGTGCCGTAGGACAATGGGTTTGGAATCAGAGAAGGTTGTATGAGGGCGTGCTAAGACGAGGTGGGCTAGAGCGGAAGAGAGAAAAAGGACGATTGTGTCGGAGAAGAAAAGGTTGAGAGGCATGGCCGGAGTGACTCCGAGGGAAAGGATAAATAATGACGTCGTTCGAATTAGAACGGGGATGGTGAGGAAGTTGGAGGAGTGTAAATTCAATTTTTTTGAAGTGGTTCGGACTCGCATAAGAAAGAATGATGGGAGATTGTTGAAAGGGTGGTGGAATCGGATCAGTGGACGTAGTCATAGAAAAAGATCGAAGTTTTGGCGAATGAATGACGTGAGACAGGCTGCAGAGAGGAGAGATTTCGGTAGCGAGAGCTTGCACAACCATTCTACACGCGAGAGCGTGGGTAATGGTTGTGCATGCATGCGTTTTGACGATGCCATGGTGCGTGTTTCCACTCTTGGTGTCTCGTTGGCAAACGGGGAGTGACGACAATTATGACGAAGCAGGGCTAAACTAGTGTGAGTCCGGCACTGCTGGTGTCTCTGATCAAGGACCTTATTCCTGACCCTTAGGTGCTAAAGGGCAGAAAAATATTATGTGTGAGTGCAGGAAAGGAGTGTGAGGCGCGTCTTGCCACAATCCACCCTCTTTCGGAGGATTTGGTCTTGTTCTGTATCAATATCTTTTATTTATGGGCATCAAAACATCGCAACATAAATCGCCATCGCCTGAATAAAACGGGAAGCTTTTGTTGCGCTGTAACTTTGCAAATGAACGTATTTTCTTTCAGGACCATATTTCAAAACATTAAAGATTGTATTATACATATTCCAAATTAAACCACGCACCTGTTGTTGTTTTTTGCTCGGTCCAGTCGTAAACGTCAGTTAATGATGATGTTTAAATTGATATATGCACTTCCCTTGTAGTGACGAGGAGCTGTTGCCTTGCTAAGTACATACATCGTCAAGGAACGGTGCCTACATAGAACTTAATGACGTCTCCGGCCGCTTGCTGGTCCTATCAATGTCCTACATGTTGACAGACACAAAATGTCGTGAGTGAAATTCACCAGAATTTAGAAATAAAATTATTTACCAATATTACAAACTTTCAGGAATAAATCACTTGTAGAGGTTAACGAAAAACCTGTAGCAAAGTACTGCTATTTGTATAAAGAATGAATGAAGGTTTTCTAAACTGCATTTCTTGTTGTCATGGTTCCACTTCATATTATCATTGAGGGCAACATCATGTATTTCTCTCTTTCACACTAAGACTACACCGCCCTTATCTTACCCAAGGTAACAACATGTACTGCAGATCTCCTTTATATACTGAAATTTCCCTTTTTCCTATACCGTTTTACTGTTGTTGCAGAGAATCCCCTATATAGCACAGATTGGTCCCGTAATAGTGCTGTGACCTGAAACCACATATTTGTTTCGCAATTAAAGAGGTCGTGTAACGTTAAAAGAGGAGATGGCAAAGCCGGTCAAGAGGCAATCAAGAGTGAGCCCCCTGGCCCCTGGTGTGAAGCAAGGGGCCGATGGGGGGAAGGAAGAAACCCCATCCCCTCCGGATTTGCAAAGAGCAAGATTCCAACAGCCAAGAACGTCAGCATCTCAAAGACGACCAGCGCCGGCCGAGGATGACCAATGAAATGACCGCATCGAGAAGTTGACAAGAAAAATTCAGGAAATTACGAACTACTAAACCCAGCGACCGGCCTCTCTGAGCAGGAAGCTGAAGACGCCACAGTAGGACTTGGCCCAATCGACGACCGTCTAACCAGACTCGAGTCTCATGTCAAAGCTATATTACTTTAATTCCACGAACTCGTGAAAACAGACAAGCCAAAGAACCTGCAACGTACGCAAGCGCCTCTACCTCCACATCCGATGACAACAGCGACTAATCTCAATCCCACAAAAAACGAGCTCCAAGGGCTTCAAGGAAGAAGAAGTACACGCCATTTAATGAACACAACCTGTTCAATAATAGTCCCACGTTTTCCGAACGCCTGAAGATCACGTTCGACGCCAACGATAGACCGGATATTTGTCCATACACTCAGCGAGACGAGTTGGCCTCCTTCACAAGACGTCCAGTCCTGAGCGAAGGCTTCGCCATCAGAGCAGACACGAAACCTCAAAGTGACTCAATTCTCTCCGAGACTAGACTATGTGAAAAGCCATGTACAGTCGTACCACATCAGACTTCCTCAAAAAGTTCTGGTTTGATTTACGTTGAAGATATCCCGAAGGAGGAAATCGAGGAGTACATCACTGGACTTGTTCAATACGAGGACTGCGTGGTCAAGGCAAAAATCGTACTAAAAATCGCACCTAAAAGAGACCCCACCACAGCCCTATTACTGAAATTCAACTGCTCTACTCCACCAAAATACCTTGGCATTCCCTTCTGTGCCATCAAAAACAAGGTTACACTATTCAAGAGACGTCTGATGCTATGTTATAAAGGCAGAAATACGGACACACTACCGGAAACTGTAATGGTTAGCAAAGATGCTCATACTACTCCCAGGACGACCATGACAAACGGGAAGATCCCCAGTAGTGCCAGTCCAAAGAACCGCACTGCTTTTACTACAAAGTAAACGGCCACCCTACTGGACATGAAGATTGAACAGAGGATGAGATGGAGAGGGTGATCCTCCAATACCAGAAAGACCACGGAGTCGGGCGACGAGAGGCCGTGGTCTCAATGCGCTCCTCCCAGGATGACCCTCCTACCCTGGAGAAAATACCGGCAGCATTCCCGACGCACTTCCTCATAACGCTCAAAGATAGCGGTGTAATCAAAGTTGCCTTTCCATCAAATCCATTTATAATGATGAAGTCACTCTCTCAACAACTAGGAGGAAAACCGAATGACATCCAACGACAGGGAAAGAAGTCCCACGTCGTAGAACCTTCAACGACACCAAACAAATTATATACACCACCCGCTACTCACCTACAACAGACCCGAGTGCTTTCGCAGAAGGTCTGGCTGAGGATTACGGAGTTACCGAAGTCTGTCAATCAACATGGATAAAATCCCGTAACGCAAGTCCTACCGCATACCAAGTTACAGTACCTTCCCAGGATTCGACGCATCGGAATTCATAGTAATCCCGGGAGAACATGGAAGAATCAAAACCTCTCCAGTTGCAACATGGCCCCCAATGTGCAAAAAATGCCTTGAAAACGGCCACGTCATCAAATACTGCCAGCCGCATACACCCCAACGTTGTGAGAAGTGCGCCAGCGAGCACGACAGAAAAGACTACACAACCCGCCAACCATAATGTTACCACCGCTCGTGCTTCCATGAGGAAGGCGACCGTCACTGCCAAGAATGCATGGACCAAAAATAAATAACAATCACACTAAACGAGCGCAGAGTTGCACGGAAACAAGCCATCCAAATATGCAAAGACGGAAACCCAAATCGCCTTGATTATGCCACAGCAGTCAAATCGTCAATTCAAACAAACTTCTCAGACGATATCCACGCATCGCCAGAACAACCATCGTAACAAGACTTCAACACTTCTCCCTGGTTGCAGCGCTTCCTCACTCAGCCCAGCGACCGCCTCTGAATTCGAGATGAACGGTCCTAGCAATCATTCCTGCTGTGCCCTGGAGGACACCGAGATGGATGCTTCCTCCGCAGTCCACCACGCAGCAAAGCTCAGATACAGATACAGACACTAGGCCGAAATCCCCCAGCAAGGGGGGTGGCCGACGGCAAGATTCAACACACACTGCCATACACTCGCACACCTTAGCTCCTTTGCGTAACAGGGTCCGGCCGGAGACCCCGCAACACACCCTCCGAGTCATGAGTGCGGTTCGTGGTCAGTGTCGGCAGCAGGGCCCGACAGCGTGACTGGCTTACCCCTGCCGCGTCGTGATGCCCGCCCCCCGTCCACGACCATCCCGTCTCTCAACGATATGCCTTGGGCGGGAAAGCACATCAGGGCAGCGTCAAAACTCATCTTTCACCATCATTCTCCACTCACGCCTATCCAGTGCACGCTCTCTCGCTACCTTCACACTCATGCCTCCCTTTTCTAACACCTGCTTCACACCATACATCCACCCAAACCTCGGTCTCCCTCTAGGCCTACGTCCACTCGCATCTGACTTCAACACCTTTTTCACCAATCTCTCTTCACCCATCCTCACCATATGCCCGAATCATCTCAGAACACGTGAATCAACTCTGTCCTTTAACTTCTCCACCACCCCCGTTCTGATGCTAAGCCACGTCGTTAGTGAACCTGCCTCCCAGCGACACTCCAGTCATGCTCCTCAAACATTTCATCTCGAAAACATTCAACCTTCTTTTCTCCTGCTAATACAAAAACAAAAAAGCAGAGAGATGAAGAAGCCTCCGATGCCCAGGCGCCATTCAGCAAAAAAGATCAGTAACTACTCGCAAATAAAGGCTCGTCAAAACAAGAATCCAGAACTACCTCCTCCTGTCTCAACCGCGGCTCCATTCGTGAAAAACCACTGCGAGGGACTCGACCCCCCGTTCACAAACCCGACTCACGAACACGCCACAAGCGATAACGATCACGGCCTCGACGACGACACGTTTCAAACCTATCTCAAAAATATCAAACGCGAGACCTCTGAACAACCAGTCACGTTGCCTGGCTAATAGCCCGCAGTCTATACAACCACCCGCGCGCAGATCAAAAAGCCTACCAAGGAAGAAGAGCGCACTTGCTCAAGAAGCAAACACGAAGAGCACAAGCCCCCGTCCTCATACATGGGCACTTACAGCCGTGACCGCAGCAATCATAGCAGACCGCGTTCTACCGAAGGCGAACGTTCCCGCGCACACTCTCGAGCCGAAACTCTGGGGCAAACTCATAGACGCAAACACCACGAAAGTTCCTGCAAATCACGTGATCATTCCAGATCATCAAGGTCTGAATGTAAACCGCCTTCAAAATGAACAGCAAAATACTTCAGTGGAACTGCCAGGGACTCTGAAACAAGATGGACGATCTACTCTCCTTAATCACCACCCATGAACCTTTGGTGAAAGGCCTCCAAGAGATCAAATTCCGAGAGACCGCTATGCACCTTCATAATCCCTCAATATATCATACACCGCCGCGAGGGTCACACCAATGTGACTGCACACGGCGGAGTATCCCTCATGATCCACCAAAGCGTACCTCACCGCCCTCTTCCTCTGAGGACTCGACTCCATTATGGATTGTAATGCACTCGCAGCAGTCCGACGACGAGCCTTCTTAAGCCCCCCTGCAACCCACAACGCCAGCTCACAGAAG
The DNA here is from genome assembly GCA_016164225.1 of Gammarus roeselii. Taxonomy (NCBI): domain Eukaryota; kingdom Metazoa; phylum Arthropoda; class Malacostraca; order Amphipoda; family Gammaridae; genus Gammarus; species Gammarus roeselii. Next base: position 2,196 of record SDVV010030230.1, on the reverse strand, counting down.
CAGCCTACACAAAAAACTAATTGCTTTTGTAAAAAAATCCGGACTCCATGAATCTGTGTAACACCACTACTATTTGAATCCTCTCAGTTCCGAACGCACCACCCTGCTGATACGTTAAAGTTGAAATTCTAAATTAAACTCTTGCACGAAAGCGTGCGCACCTACCAGAATTGACTGATCACGCCCTACGGAGGAGCGTGCGTTGACTTCGCGTTGAGGCTCCGCTGGGAAAAAGAAGCAAACTACTACTACTTCTCCTTTATATACGAAGGGACAACCAGTTTTCTCGTTTTTCTCCGTCATGTTAAGACTACACATTTCCTGTCGTACCCAGGGCAACAAACTGTACTGCTGCTCTTCTTTATATGCTAAGGGACCACCAATTTTACCGTTCCTCTCATTCATGCTAAGACCTCGCAACTCCTATCTTACACAGGACCACACATGTTCTGCTGCTCTCCTTTATATACTAAGGGACCACTACACTTCCTTTTGGCAGAGCAGCAACATGTACGGCTGTGAATCTTTCGGTTTTTCCCTCGCCTGCTTCACTTTCAGCGAAGGACTCAACGTGCCTCAGATCCTGGACGTCCGGTTGAAAAGGATACTTTGACGAACTCTTCCTTATTGACTACGTTTCCGCTATGGCTGTCAACATTATCTGAGCAGCGTCAGCACCAACTTGAGCTCGTTAAGACCCATTTAATTTCCAATCTTATGCGCAAGGAATATGCACATGTGCACTCTCTCTTCGCTACTTATAACCTCTGATTCCAAACCCGAATCAAGGAAGGAATAATTTATGTATCCCTTGATTACCACTTATTCATTGTGTTATTGAGCTGCTAAGATGATCCTTTCTGATTTGGCATGGCGTCGGTTCACTTCTCTGAATTGTAAGGACTTCCAAAATTTTGAACATAATTTTTTTTCGGTATAATTTCGAAACATTTTTTACTACCGACAGAAGCTTCGTAAATTGATTTAGACTGAGATATAAGAGTATTGAATGTCACTCGTACGTGCGTGCGACTCGTCTATGCAAGAATAAAACACTGGTAAATATCTCTTGTAGCAATCTATAAAAATATAATTTTATTCTTCTTTGGGTAACTAATACATGTACACACCCAAGACAGTCCCTCAGAAGGGGGTGGCAAGGTCAAGGTTCATCTCACACGCCTCCCGTGCTCACACAAATTTTGATATTGAGTCCTTTTAACGTCTGAATTTTGGTGGAGGTGAACCCTCTTGATCGAATTGAAATTTTACTCGTTAGCACTACAGGGTCCGGCCAGGACCCAAAACATTTTTCGGGTCAAGAGGTATGTACGAGATTAGTAGCGGCATCAGGGCTCCACTGCTTTCAGTGTTATCTTTGGGCCCTTCCTCACTCACGTCCATCGCTTTCTCACAGTTACGCCTAACGAGGAAACATAAGTCAGGGTTGCGTCTTAACTACTTCATTCACAATCATTGTCCATCCACGCCTTTCCGGTGCACGCACTCGCTGCCTCAAAACTGATGTCTCTCCTCCCACAAGCATGCTTCGCGTCATTTATCTGCCCAAACTTCGTTCCTTCTCTAGGCAAACGCCTTCCACCTTCTCTTTACCCATATTTTCATCGATGACTCAGTTTTTTATTCTCACCATGTATCCAAATCCCCTCAGAACACATGCAGTTACTGTATTTTAACTTCCTCACCTACCCCTTTCCAATTCGAACAACGTCATAGCGGATCCTATCTCTCAGCGTCACTCCGGTCTTACTACTCGAGCACTTCTTTTGGGGTGGATGGATGCTTATTCATTTTATAGATCATTAACACTTTATTTTAGTATTTTATTATTTCTTCTTGCTTGGGCTCTATTATTTTTCTCTGCCCTTTTTTCATGGTGATGAATTTTAAATTTGTTATCATTATTATTATATGTAACGAGGTTGGTTGAGAGAAGGTGACCCAGGGAGAGGAGGTACTCGTGGGATCCGCGGGACTCGAGGACCCGGGGTTTCGGGAGCCCGGGGGACTTGGGAGACCGGGTGGATTTGGGGTGGTCCACTTGGATCTTTCTGGGGCCCTTTGGGACTCCCTTGAGACCCTTTGGGAGCCTTTTGAGAAACTGTGGGACCCTATAGAGGCCCCTCTGAATCCTGGAACCTCTGCTCCCCCCTCCCAGCGCTGTAAAACCCTTAC
>SDVV010030229.1:0-11702 GCA_016164225.1 Gammarus roeselii | reverse complement strand
TTATAAAGATATATCTGAATACTAAATCAACGACATCGATCTATAAGAAATTGACTTGACTTAATAAAATTGCCGGATCGAAATGTGAGTCATTCATGTGAGCACAGACCTGAACCTTTCGGATGAGGCATGAAACTGTACTGCTGTTTTTTCCTTGCTGAGGCCCGGGCCTATGAGCGAGCTAAGACTGGTTCTTTCGGCTGCTAAATTCTCGCTTCGGAAACTTGTGAAGTTAAAATGTGAGACATTCGTTGGAGCAGTGAGCAGAAGCACCCTCTTGTCGGTAACAGAATTCAACCGACCTCTCAGCTGGCGGAAATTTATTCTTATGAAGATTGGGGTATACTCGGAATTAACTGATACGCCGTTATCAGAATAAAATATCGGTATTACGATCGGGACAAATTTCCTGAGCGAGTGATAACCTTTTCTCCACTGGCCACTTATCCCATTGATTGTGTTTAATGTTATCAACGTTTTAGATTATCTTCAATGGTATAGGAGCATTACTTGATCTACTTTGCTTCGATCGGCCCACATTCAGTTTCTGTGTCTAAACTGTCTTCACAATCATTATTAAATATGTAATCCGATTCATATATTGATAAGTTGAAGTTCAGATGTATAGTAAAAATAGGAAACAGCTGTGGCAATAATGTGTTTCCAAGTTTTTAGAAAATGTCCCGGTAGAATAGACAGTAATAAAATGAAGGTGTTGTTACCAGTTATTAACAGCTATTCCTTCTTAATATGCTTCTTTGAATGTCTTATTTGGAACAAATCAGTACAGTAATTTTTGTACCACTAAAATCATTAGAGTGAAAAGGATGAAAACTGAGCACCAGAAACTTTTGAGTATCTAATGGAGTGTTCCAACAAGTATCCATTTAAATGAGATGCAATCTTTCTGCCTACCATTAACTAGAATTATATAGTGCAAACTGTGTGGAACATTATCTATTCATTCATTCCTCCTAGGGTAAGCTCCATCTGGTTGGACGCTCCGATGGAGATAAATAATTTGTTCACTGTCCCTGGATATGCTATAGTATGTCATATCTTCATGTAATTTCCAACCGACCATCCACCATTATATATCCATGATGTATAGACTTACATCCGTTTCCCTCTAGTTAAGGGGGTGACTAAGTTAGGCAGACACAGAGGGGGGAGGCGCCCATTCTCCCCGTCATAAGACCGCCGTGTCCCTGCCGAGGCTCGAACTCGCGACATGCAGCACCAGAGGCTGACACTGCAGACGGATACGCTAGCTACTCGGCCACTCTATATATATACAAGATGGGTCGGATAATTATTACATTAACGGATGTTGTAAATTCGCATTTTCATCCACAACTCATAGTGCCTGAGCATCAAAATTAAAGACAATCACGAGCAATACCGGACCTCCAGACCGATCTTGTCGTAATATATAGAGCGATCAAATGTTTCAAGCCCTCCCACGATAATTGTTATCCACAGACGTCATATTCTCACTTTTTGCCTGGAGGGTTCGATTATTTGGAACGATTTAGATGTAACGAGTTGTCATCGGCATGAAAAAAATCAACGTATTAAATATGTTTTTAATGTTTTCTTTCAGTATGGATAATGCGATTACTTCGAAATGAACTTCTCCATGAAAATGTACGAACCGTGAATTAACAACACCTGGTTTCCATTTTGAACGATGAAATAATTTCACATGCTCATTCTCAAATAATGCAGCATGTTTACACCAAGAAATTCACATCAGCATCAACTTAGTCAAATTGAAATGATTCAGCTGATTGGTTCGAGCTCCATTAAATATTTGCAAAGGAATATAAGACGTATTTCACGCACACTCTCTCTATGCCGGAAACATTGATTCCAAGCACTTTAGCAGATCCGCCACCTTCTTTTGCCATAGTCTCCCTGGCTCGTTGCCAGATTCTTCCAGTAGTCGCTGGGCTCAGCTGGAAAAAAGAAACTTAATTAGACGAAGAGACAGCTTGGAGACATCAGAACGTTGTAAACGACGGTATGTTCCTACTCTGAGTCCATGGCAGTGGGGTTTTACTGGATACATGGGTTTTACAGGATATATAATCCACCGTGGCATCAGATGACTCTGAAGCAAACGACGACGCAGCTGAGCTCTTGGTCTGCGAACATGAACTAATCGTCTAATGTGTGTATACTAAACTCAAAGCTACAAACAGGGTGAAATTAATAAGTTAATGACTGTTGATTAATTTATTCACTCAGGCTTCTTGTTGGCTGGATTGATTCCTAGTATTTGCACTCATGGATATTTGTTAGTTATGACCCAAATTGTCTATGATTGTAAACTGACATGATTGAAGGCATAACATCTAAGTGGATATGGACAGTGAATTCATCTTTGTAATAACTTCAGTCCTCGCCAAGATTCGATCCCGCGTCGCAGGAATACGAGTCCAGCACTTTACCCACTAAGCCATCCAGCACAACAGTACATCAGAACACGTCTCTTCAAGTGGGAAGAACAGCGACAGGGTTCATTTAAACAAACGTATCAGAGATGTTATCGAACATGAGCCAGGGATCTGACCGTCATCACAAAAAAAATGACCAAATGCGCTTATGGAAGTGAATGTGTTTTGATTTCGTACGAAGTTATTTGTATTGTGTGTGAGAGCGTACAATTTTTTTTCTCTAGATGAACATTCATTCTGCAGAATCAAATATATCACAGATCATGGATCAAAAATAGTTGTTCATATATTCGTAATATGATTAGTCATATATAAAATAAAAATTGATTGTTAAACGTAAGCAAATATTTTCTCGATAAATAAATTGTAGCAGAATTTGGTGTAGGCAAACTTAAGATAAAACATCAAGAACACTCGACAAATCACATGTGCTATTCTGAAAGCTTGTTTCAATAAAAAAATGCAAGTCAAACATATTTACTATACATGTTTCAGATACTCGTCCTCGGTAAACAAAATACAGTAAAAAATCCAAATTCTATGACCTTATGCTTAACGCATTGGTGTGTCGTGTCCTCATTTTCATCGTTATTCACAGTTGACTGTGCTCAATTTCAAATTAATGTATCTAGGTATTATAGTTTATACGCAGCGAAAATTATTCATTATCATTCATGCCAGCTTGCGGCCGAGACTCGAAAACTGACGTTATTAGTGGGTGTTATACATCAGAATATCATTTCAGAGCGTTAAACTATTCGACTTATTTCCAGGACCAAGGTTGCAGGATTCCACTGATTCGACCAAATCCCCAGGATAATTTTAGGAAAAAATTTAATTTGTTGGTGCTATTTTGAATCCCTACTGATTTACAGTTGAGCAACCAATGAATAAGTTTGCAGCAATCTCTCCGAATGTTTCTTATTTATTCAAATGTGTAATCAAACCGTAACCTTGCAGACAGCAAAGGGAATATCTGGATGTTTGTGAAGGATTTTACAATTTAATTATTCTTTCCCCAATGGTTGGGAATATTACTGGGCTTGATACAATGTTTTATAAAATTGTACAAGGTGACGATGGTAAAATAAAGGGATTGGGTTTAAAAAACTTGTTTGGCTAATGATTTGAAACTGTCGCATCGAACCTGTTTGGAGTCCAGTAATGACCTGGTACACATAAACAGTCGTAACATTGAAGACTTTCCATGGCAATCCAAACAAAGGACCAGGAATGTCGACGACGACTTTTAGAGGCAGGGCCGGGACATATCGGAAGATGTCCTTCATTTGAAATGTCTGCTGCAATCCAGTGTCGGAATGATGGAGTAAAGTAGAAATAAGATGACGTATTTTCTTCGTCAACAATTATGGGCCACATTGATATACATTGTATTTGAAATGCTTACCCGCGTTTAAGGTTTAATTCCAAAAACAACGGTTCATATAGCATTTGGAGTAGGAAGAACGATTGTGAAAGGGTTTAAATGTATCCGATTAGTCGCTTAGATTTCAGAATACATACACATTTTTTTCTTTAAATTTTTCGTGTGAGTTCAAACTGAGGAAAACATTTATATTGAATTCAGTTACGTCTATAAATGCAGGTGCTCTTTTCTGTCGAAAAAAATACGCCCTTAGAGTTTACAATTCTTCCCTAACAACTAGGAATTGCAGCATTAACTTGGTCCAAAATTGACCGTTTAGGCACAGAAATGGACCCCCAGAGATTTCCATTTCCCTGACGGGAATAGTTATTGCTGTATTTATATGACGACTAAAGTCGTATGTTTTATTTTGCTTCGGGCATCGTTTAGTGTTGATTTAACGTTGAGTGACCGGTGACAACCTTAATAAATAAATTCCAAAAGCTGTGATGCAGAAGCACATCCTATTCGGTTCCGAAATGCATTCATTTTTTTAAATTTTACTGTTTATTGTGTTAACTGGAGGCGTCGCTGTCCGTGTTTTCCAGAAAAAAATATATATATATTTTCATAGGATAAGGAATTCGACTATGTTTTCTCATGATAGCAATGTTTCTGGAAAAAATCATAAGTCACAATTTGATGTTGATCAAGAAAGTGGCACAGACATTCACTATTCGGCAGGTGTGCGTGGAGAATTCAAGAAGTGTATTAAAAAAAAGTGTTAGTAGAAAATAATATTGATTGTCCATCCAATCACTAAAGACTTTTTGATCAAATAATGCTAAAGAGATTATTCCATGTATTCGCATTTGTTTAAAAACTAGGTTTTCTTAGGATCATGAAAATTAGGAAAGGAAAAGGCGAATTTCATACGCATGTCGTGCACGCTTCATGTTGATGAAAAATATAACGTTGGCGTATCTATATGCATGTCGTGAACATTTCATCTTGATGAAGAATAGAATGCAAGATGTAATACAAAAAAATCACTATGCGTTGAGACTGTTTTGTGTTTGGTTGTATTCACTTGCTAGTAACAATTAGAATTCTCCATAGTTCTCTATTCGGTTAACTATTTCGTGACAGGGCTCTCTGTTGACAACAGTCCATGGTCAAAGTGAACGAAACCGTGTCAAGATTTGTTTCGGGCAGTTGCCTCAGCGACAGAGGGCTTCCATTAGCGGTCAATGACCCCTGATAAAGGAAGAACAATGTTCACCAAACATTTATGCCATATTTGATTGCTGATTTCAGCAGGGTGAAGGTTCATTTAAATAAATCATGCTGCAAGCCCGTCAGGTCAAATTGAATTGAAAATAGCGTTAGTATTCTGTGTCTTTTTCCACGTTTTGTAGAATAGTGTCTTCTGTTAAATGAATCAATTAAGAACTGTCGCCGAATAAAGATGTGCCGTGCTTTCTGTAGGAGGGCGTGAGCTTTAAGCTCCAACAAGTTTTGTTGGCGTCGGTTGTTTTTCACCCGACCCACCAATCACAGCCAGCAGGGCGCGGCTGGACGGTCGCACTAGCACGTCGTCTCCTACAGATCAATCCCTTTCGGTTTGCTCTGGCTGCGGTAAAGAGGAACTACAGTATGACGCATAGATGCGCCCGTGCGTGATTTAGGAATTTTAATGTAAATAGCACAAAGATCATGAACTCGTTCTACCCTTTAATTTTCGAAGTCATAATGCATTTGTTGATTAATCGTATATGGCCTAATTTTGAAGTTATGATTGCTCAAAACATAACAGCATATTTGAAGGCATCTCTTATAGATTAGTTCAGGTTTTATCTGCCGGTGTTATTTTTATACGGTAATGTGTTGTCCATTTATGTAATAACTTTTGATGTAGAATAATCAGCAATTGACTCACAGCAAACCAATTACGAGTGAAAATATTAAAATTCAAACCTGCAATTTATCAGAATGGGCGGATAATTTTATTAACAGTCATTATCTAAATAATTTCACTCTGATTGTGGCTTAGAGGTCACTAGATAGAAACAAGGAAAAATGTTTTTTTCGCCGCCCAAACGTTTACGAGCGTCGCCGTTGTGATTCGAAGGTTTTCTGATGACAAAGTGGATCACATGCCGTTTATATCACGCGGCCGTGAACTGAGAAAGGAACATAACATCGTTAACGGTGTTTTGTTGTCTCCAAGCTGCCTCTTCGTTTAATTAAGAGTATTTTTCCCAGCTGGCCCCAACGACTACTGGAAGTATCTGGCAACGAACCAGGAAGATCTTGACGGAAGAAGGCGGCGAGTCGGATAATGAGATCGCAACCGATGTTACCGACATAGGGAGAACTTGAGTATAATTGATCAGATATTTTTCGTAAAAATTTAAAGGGCGCCAGCCATTTAGTTGAATAAATCCGATTAGATTATGTTGAAACGAAAAATCAAATTTGCTGAGGAGAATTAACATGGAACCTTTTACAATTTCTACGTGAATTTCTGGGAGGAAATTTGATGATATATCTGGGCGAGCACTTGTGAACATAGTTGGTATACAAAGTTTTAAATAACTTTGATAATCCACGATACGTACAATACGCAGATCGTATTATTTTCAACCTAAATATAAAATATGAACATCATTTCCAATTTGGTATTTTATTTTTTATCGACAGAACTCTATATCTAAATCGTTCCAAATAATGGAAATTATAGGAAAAAAACGAAATTCTATTGATGCAATCTGAGGTTTTCTCGCATAAGCCTCGATCATCTTCTGCTCGTTCATGTCTAGGACAAGATCGGTCTGGAGGGAAGCTCATCGCTTGTGAATGTCTTCAATCTTGATGCTCAGACCCCATGAATGGGCAATTGCCAATAAACACTTAGACACGATAAATATTATCCATGTGGACGAAGTGATTGTTTTCATCAGGATATCGCTTGATTGTCGTTTATAATGAGTTAGTTTGTCATTCCTTCACTCACAGGAATAATCTGGGAAAGGTTCTTATATTATTATGAATGACTGTGTAAAATAATGCTTTATTGGTCAAAATTACATGAGTATACGACTTGTAACTTATATATCCAGTGGAATGAAATAATTATTCAATGTATAGCTATCAAAATGTTTAATTATATTGGAGACGCTCAAAGTATTAAACGACTTTCATCTGCAAGCAACGCCTCCCATTTGCGGAACGACTAATGCGAATCTGATTACATCTGAGTGCACATTCTATTTCTATATGTTTTGGAACGCAGGGCCGTAATCATTAAGAGAAAATAAGAATATAACCGACAGAATCATGTACAATCATTTCTGGTCTTATGGGATTTTCACTCCGTTCAGAGTTTATGATTTTTCTACAAACAAAAACTGATAACAAGACCATGTTCATGATAGTCATGTTTAGGAAGTACGGATGACAATCATTAACTGGTAACAACATTTTCAATTATTGGGTCTATTGTTACCGCCAGCCTCCAGTCATCGCTATCTGTAACCGCAAAAAGACAGCAATCACAAGATTTCACTTGATATTTCTAGATAGCAACTGTGACAAATTCCTTGAAACACTTAGAAACACTTTATATGCTTTGCGATAAGTGAATATGAACGGAACAGAGTATGAACCACTGATTGATTCCAACGTTTATACGCAGAAACAGAATATGGGTCCGCATAAGCAAAATACTTCAGGGGGAAATAAACAGGATCAAACCCTGTCAAAACAGTGACTCCACTTAGTGTAGTGTATCTAATCGGACACATTTCCGGAGCGAAAAAAATATCATTTTTTGTGCATTCCTAAATAGTGTTTATTTAGAATCTATGATTATCACCAAATTTTCAGATTTTTATGGCTTATATATACTCGCATATACGTACACAACTGTTCACAAGGACTGTGATAGGCATCTCATGAGAGAGTAACAGCACAAATCTGATGAACATTCGCACTCAACAAGAAATCGAGAGTCATATAATACAACAAGGAATAATGTGTGAAACAAATAGCAAACAAATAGCATATATAATCAAATCTTCATTATCATTATATACATTTAAACTCAAATTCAAGCCGAATGTCATCTCCAAATATTGATTCAGTTAGTCATCACTATTCCATATCACATCATTGTGTATCATTACGTCTATGTTCTGTACTCTATTCTAGGATATTGTGTTTTGCGATGACTACTTTTAAAATGCGTGACACAGGCTTTTAGGTCTTAGGCATTCTACTACCAACAAAATGGTGCTGCAACCCACTCAGCCAAATAGTGCCTCGCATTTATTTGGAACAATTTACCTGAGCAAGTAGTCCCGACCGCATCCCAATCGATTACTGTTTGAAAAGCATGGAATCTATTGTCCACGATACCAAATGCAGAAAAATTGAATATCTGAAAAAACTGTTCAGCAAAGTCTCAACATAAATGAGCAAGGAAAATGTTCGACTTGCATATGGTCCTTCGATAGATTAGGACATGTAAACTCAACGCCTTAAAAAAATGTTAATAGCCCAATAGTATCGATTTTATGGAACATTTATACGTTTAAAAACATCCATATTTTCATAAGTTCAAAATCACAATGCGATTCGATTCAGTGGTTTACGATAAAGTGGTTACAGAGCGGGGAGCCCAGCGTTCGCGCTGAAATTATTTACTCACACACGCACTATCGCCACTTCACTTCACCTCACTGTCATGACTGGACACTGTCATAAACGCTAAAAATCTTTCATCACACGTGCTCTCGACCTAAACGATGTTTCAGCCCACATGCATTTTCCGCCACTTCAAAATCTGCCACTGTCATATCTGCCACTGTTATTACACCTTAACAGGCGTACCAACCTACTGGTTATTACTTTAATGAAATTTCAATAGAATAACGCTAAAAAACAGCATTACGTACCCTAGAAAAATTCGTATGTTTGCCCCTAGGGTTAAAAAATACGTCCCTTTGCTCCGCGGGTTAGAAACACGTACTCTAGGCTAGGTTAGGTTGGGTAGGGAAAGTTGTATTAAAGTGATAACCAGTAAAATGGTACGCCTTGTTGCTCTGACGTGGGTTGAAACAGAGTTTAGGCAGAATGTTACCGGCAGATATGACAGAAGCTGGTGTGACTGAAGAACGTTATGAATGTTCGCTGTTAAAAAATGGTACTGTAGGTAGATAGTCGGAACAACATGTGGCAGATAAGGCAGTTGGCGGATAGGAAATTGGCTGATCTGACGTTAGCTATAAAAAAAATTAGCGCCAGGGATAGCGACCCGAAAAGCGTTCGTATCCTGTCAAAGCGGTCACTGAGCAAAGGGTCCTGAAAAATCGGTCACCGATCAAAGGGTCCTTCAAAGGGGACTCTGAGATAGAGTTTCTGAGTAGTGGTTGCGACGGGTAGTTTGGTGCTAAATGAAAGTTCAGATAGTACGTTACGCGTAGAACCAAGTGCACAGGTGTTGAACAGGTGATGCAATAGAGCGACCGAGCATCTGAACAACACAAACGTTTCGAACAAAGGAATCAATTACTTCAAATTTTATTCGCGATTACATGTATATAGTTGGAGCACCCCGTGTCAACTGCATATGGGGAGTAATATTTATTGAAATTGAGGGAGATAGATTCTGAAAGGATGGGTTTGTCTGTGACGTGCTTTCAAATCGTAATGGCTTTCCCAGAATCATAGATCGTAGTGTGGTTATCAATACACAAAATCTATAACGGTTATATTTAATCATTTTCATTTGTTCACAATTTAAAAAAAAAAAATCTAATAGAAGTCGTACTTTGTTTTCGAAAAAAGTAGTAAAACTAAGCTTCATCCTAAGTATTTTTATGGTAACGCTGTACTTGTATGCTTCGTCAGTTGAATCACTCAGACAATTCTTTTTTATTTTTTATATTTGAAATAATATCAAACAAGAAATAATAATAAAAGTTACTGTTCTCAAAGTAAAGAAAAAGAAAAATGTTTTACGCTCTCATCTCATCGTCTCCTCTCAATATTCTCGAGATGACCCGCCCTGTATCAACTCGAAGACATTATTGTTAACCGAGAAAGAGAGAGAGAGATAAAAAAATAGAGAGAGAGAAAGAGAGAGAGAGAGAGAGAGAGAGAGAGAGAGAGAGAGAGAGATGCGTAGGCGTATATATTCATCAACTATCTTGACAAGGTTTCCAGAGTGATTTGTAATATTTCTTGTTTCAATCGTTTATGTCAAAGTGCACTCGAATCTGAATATGAGTTAACATTCTTCAATATCTGAGTCTCACCCTCGACGCCTTAGGCCTCCCCCTCAACGTCTTAGGCCTTGTTTATCGGGTCATGGTCTGCATCTTCATCTTTCAGCGAGGGCCTCGAGTGATAGAATGCCCCGTTCCTGGTGGTGACGCTGCAACTGATGGGGAGGCGAGAAGGGTCGGTGGAAGATGTTCGGTGTATCGGTGCTCTACTGTAGCCGCTCAGGTAGGTTAGTGATGGACAATCACATGTTGCAGATCAGGAGTTGCAATGTTGCTTTGTAACTAATAGTAGATTGAAGGGTAACATTGCTCTGGAATAAATATTTCCTGTAGAAGCCTGAGTTCAGTAGCATCATTTGAGAGTGTTCAGCATGGGTTGGTTGACCTCCCTGTTTTTATTAGAATATTATGTACCTAAAACGTTACCTCTGCTTGGACAGGGAAGCAACCTTGATGCGTGAGGAGCTCACAACTCCAATATGGATATCACATAACTTAACAACTAATAATTGGTATGGAAGGAGAACGTGAAGAGGAGGCTCGTTCCTGAGATGTGACTTTCCAATCTGTAGAAATTGTCTGCCCAGCTGTAAACAACCCGGCATTTGACCATAGAAGCCCACATTGTCTGGGTTAAGATAACTGGACAAACAACCCGGCTATAAAATTATTCGGGAGCTTCCATTCTTTTCATCGCGTGCAATCTCGATTTATTCAACTTACGTTGGTGAAGCTGGCTGTCCCCGAGTGTGAACGGAGAACAAGTTGGCCATTCAAAACAATGGCGCCTATGTGTGTCAAGACCATGTAATCCGTGCACATGAGAGCCGATTATTGCACGTTGATGTAATCTTTGTACTTATGTGACCATAAATGAACCTAATGCGGTGTGCCCACAGGAGACAAGCAGCAAGGAATAGGAAAACAGGAACGTTGTAGTAGCAGCGGACAATATTTATTGTTCCATTCAAAATAATACAATATCATCCGATTCCATGACATTTTAATTTAATGAAAAATTAATTGGTTACATCACTCATGGTAAAGTCAACCTGCGTAAGAAGATATATAAGGAATCATCCATGAATATTATATACTGAAGAGGAATGTACTGGCATTGCAACTGAGTCAGATTTGTATTACAGTATTTAATTTCAGGCAACCTCATATTTACTAGTTGGAAAAATAATTGCAGGGCATAGAATGATAAACAATAATCAGAATGATGTCCCCGAACTTGATCCATTGACTACATAGTTCCCTCTTGTGTTCCTGATGATGAGGAATATTCCAACGGGCACTTGAGTACACATTCATGCCATTGAACAGGATTGAAAATGATTAGGCGAATGAGACAATATTATCCAATAGAGCAACAGACAATAAACCTCAACATGGCGGTAACTGAAATGGCTTTCATTCGCCTGGTATAACGCTCTCTCTGAGTGAAGGACCGCGGTGCCATACAAATGTAATAATTATTTATTTCATTATTGTAACTTGCTGTTGATTGAAATGTTAAGGTAAAATAGTGTTATGAATTGGTTCAAATTAAATTTGATGGGAATTTAATAGAGAATTAGTTGT
>SDVV010030228.1:0-11702 GCA_016164225.1 Gammarus roeselii | reverse complement strand
TCACAAAAAACAATGACATGATTGAATACATGTTCGATCGACCTATTGTCAGAACAATCGTGTTTCCTACCGGTCAAAACTCAATCTCCATTGATTCCTCTTTCAACGGGGTTGTTCCACATAAATTAGCCTTGTTTCTCATTGATCAAGCTGCACACAACGGAGCATATGATCGCAATCCAAATTACTTCCAGCATAATGATATCACAAACGTTATTGTTGATGTAAACGGAAACTGCGTAACCAACATTAGATCAACGTTTCCCAGAGTGTGCCCAAGCATACCATCAAACCCTTTCAGCTCTAGGGAGACGTATTAGCGCTCATCTCATCACAAGACAAAATTTCCCTGCAGGAAGAAGTATATTTGTTATAGATACAAGACCCACCGACTCTGAAGATGTCATTAACCTAGAAAAACGAGCAAACATACGTATAACAGTGAACTGTGAAAATCCACCCACTACGAATAAGATCTTGTTCCTGGTAGGTTATACACTCGGTGACATCCAAATAAATTCGGCAAGGAGGGTATTCCCCAACTATCTACAATAAACATGGATAATAATCAAATTGACCACATATCCAAGAGCCTTCCAATTATGAAATGTGACTATATAGGATGTTATGCGGAAAACAGAATGCCCATGCATCAAATGAATGGTTACATGATTGTTAACAGCGAAAGCGATCCTAATAAAATTGGACATTGGATCCTTATATTCAAAAACGGAAACAAACACTACTTTTTTGATTCATTTGGGTTCAATCCAAAAATGTATGGAGGAAATATAGCATCGTATTTTAATATCCATGCAAAATACAACTTGTACTACAGAATCCAATCCAAAGTGATCTATCGTTGGTCTGTGGAGCTTACTGCATCTACTTTGCCTATTATCTATGTCAAAATGTACCAGTTAAAAAGATAATCGAGCGATTCTCCAATAGCGCTCGACGAAGAAATGATATCAATGTTGAAAAATTCTTCATGAACGTGTCTGGAAATCAACAATCCTGCAAGAAGAATATGTGTGGAGTCTTGACGTTTAATACAGCTTGTAAATTATTATGTAATTGTCAATAAAAAATATCTTATAAATGTTTGTCAATATCCCCTAAAAATCATTCAGAGGAGTTAGCAGTGAACGTGCATTATGAAAGCAACGATGTTGCAATATCACCACAAGCATTGAAATGCTAATAACCTTATGTAAATGTATAACCCGTTTCCAGCATTCCGGCTGGCCGCGGTAAACCAGTTCCGGTTCCCTCCACCGCCCGCCCCTCTCGTTTCTGCGCTTACCCCGCGTACGGACCGGTTGAGTCAAGGTTGCATGCATCGCGTCCTACCCCGAACGGCTCTTTTATCCCTATCTATAATCCTTCAGTAGGCCGTTTTGGCTACATATATACTCCTCTTGGACACTACCACCAACTCTTGGAGACTCAGCAACAACAAAGATTTTTGTCTGTTGCTCTTTCGGGGTCCAACCCAAGTCCAAATGCCACATCTTCTAGTGCAGCGTCTATTGCCTCTTACCGCCATCGCAACAAGTCATCCATGTCGAGCACGAAACTAACGTTGTCCCCTATTAAGATATGCGAGATAAGTGGAGAAGGAGGAGGGAGCAGCCATCACAGCCGGTTGGACTCCCAGTCCCCTACGCCCAAGAGGTCGCCTGGACACTACCACCGACTCTTGGAGACTCCGCAAAAACAAAGATCTTTATCTGTTGCTCCTTCGATGTCCAGCCCAAGTGCAAATGCCACATCTTCGAGTGCAGCATCCCCTGCCTCTCACCGCCATCGCCACAAGTCATCCAAGTCGAGCAAGAAACGAACGTTGTCTCCTATTAAGATATTCGAGATATGTGGAGAAGGAGGAGGGAGCAGCCATCACAGTCGGTTGGACTTTCAGTCCCCTACGCCCATGAGGTCGCCTGGACACTACCACCGACTCTTGGAGACTCAGAAACAACAAAAACCCTCATCTGTTGCTCCTTCGTTGTCCAGTCCATGTGCAAATGCTACGTCTTCAAGTGCAGCGTTCACTGCCTCTCATTATAGCTCTGCCCCGCCTTCCGCCCCAGTCGCTGCCGTGGTTATTATGCAAGCAGCGTCGCCAAGAGTGACCTCTTCTAGAAACGCGACTCCCTCTGGAATAGTAGCACAAGCTCTGTTGCTACCTTCTTCGTCACCTAAAAAAAAACTCCCGCCTAGAATCACTCCTTCTGTGACAGAAGTTCCTCTAGCTCCTTCCTACAATGACAAGGAACTCAAAATGTTAAGTTACGAGGTTTTCGTAGCGTCATTGCGTCGTTATCACCTGTCTCCCAGGCACCAGCCGCTTCGACTCAATTCGCGGCTAAAGCTTTTTCGTGCAAGAAAATGGTGTCTCCTGTTTGTATACCTACGAAGAAAAAAAAATGGTTTGTTATCGTCCCATTCATCTGATTGGTCTTGGCTGATTTCCAGTTTAGACGAAGCTGACGACGACGGAAACGTTGAAGAAAACAAGGTTGATGAACGAACTCAGGAGAACAAAGACTCGGATTCATCCATTACTGCTTCAGATGACTCAGACGAGAGTGACGACTCGGATGAAGATGACAATGAAGACGTAAACAAAGCTAAAAAAGGAGCTCAGGGAAGTGATAACTCGGATTCATCCGATACAGCTTCCAATGGCAATGATGGTGAAGGAAAGGAGGAGGCGGTGGATAGCAGAACCAAGCCCTGTATGACTTTTATCGAAGGGAATCAAACAGAAGAAGGCAATAAACTCCGTCGTATTGGGTGTGGCATGAGCGAGGAAGAGGAGGAGCGCCTCTTCAAGGAGGGCAGCGCGTACGCGCTCACCGTCCATGAGAAGGACGGATCGATGCAACAGAAAGAATTCTCGGACTGGTTCGCCCATAACGGCCTAGTTTACTATTGCATTAAGATGTGCCAGTACCCAATTGACCTGGCTATGGAGATCAACACGAGCTGTCACAGACTTGCGGCCGCAAAGAACTACGATGTCTTCGACGCCGTCCACAACTGCCTCACCGCCAACAATGTCACGCTCAACAGCAGGAAGATCATCTGGCATGATGTACATGTGGATGTGCTGAAAACGGTGAAGAGCGTTCTCAGAGTCCACAATGCTCCTCTGCTCGAGATGGACTTGTCGTGAGTTCGCGCACAACTGTATGAGGATTTCCGTACAGATGAAATGTGCCTACTGAACTGCTTAATCCCAGCCATCGGCGCTTCCCGGCTTTGCGTTATCGTCCTTCCACACTTTGGAAGGGTTGAAGGAATTTGTGTCGCAAGTAGTGTCATCTAGAAAAATCACGATAAATGTTGTTGTACATTTTTTCGTCAGCATATTTTTTCGTCGTTCGTATACTGATACTGACATAACAAAATAACTTGGAAAAAGATGGTGAAATATTTCAATGTGAGGCAATGAGGGAAGAAAAAAAAGTCAACACAGAAGTTATTGTTTATTGTATAAAAATGTGTTGCTGATGATAATAACTCTCAAATCAATGTGAAGATTAGTTTTATTCGCGAATGTATTGAAATGCTTCAGATGGCGACGAGCACATTCTGGCTGTGTGATCGAGTGGGCTTATAACTCTAAGGAGTGTTTTGAACCTGTTTGACGGAACTATTAATATCTTTTTAGAATTTACATTGTGGACAAAATGTTATATGAAAATTAAAACGCAAACCCTACTTACTGTTAGTGACGCCATCGCTGTAGAAAATGCATTTCGAGCCTTTGTGATCCTAATAAAAATATGGTAAAATGTAACGATTCTGCTGCCGAAAGTAATGGAGACTAGGAGAATTTGTCGAATCATTACGTTTGCTCTTTTTTGTCTAGTCACTTAATTTATTTGAAATTTTTAAAGTAGGTTTTAAAATCTGTCAGATAGGACGGTCGTTGATAATGATATGGTTCTCGTGTATGTAAAATAAAACTCTTGTTGAAATTTTATTCCGCTACTTGATGAGTTATTTCCTTTTGAAACTAATAAAAAAAAAATAACCTTGTGAGCAACAAAGCTACCAATTAAGAAAAGTATTGGCAGCATCTGACAAAGCTGGGAAATATTGATGGTAGCTACTACAGTTGTTATAAAAACATCTAGGTGTCTTTAAATGGCCATTGAATTACTCACAGTAAACCGATATCTACCTTTACCGTATCTTGTTACTCGTCCATGTGTCCCAGGAGAGTAGCTACCACCTTGACTGAAGATTACCTACCCTATGCAGAACAGGACGAATTGACAGGGAATTCGACGCTTAGCTTCGTTCATAATAAATGCATTTAGCTCTGACAATTTTTCATGCAAACAAATTAGAAACTGTTTCCTAAATTTGTTAAACTAAAGCTGTATCAGATATTCCCTTGAAAATATATGAAACTTGAAGTATCAATTGTTCTTGTAAATCTGCTGACTGCCGAGATTGCCAAAGTTCTCTTGCTTTTGGCTTTAGCTTTCTATCTATCTACTTCATGAACCACATTTTATTGCATCTAACCCAAGGAGCTTTGGAAAGAAATTGTTGAGTTATGTTCCCTAATTAATCACCACTTCGGGTAGCCATTTTTGCCAAATAGAACAATGCAGCTACCACACGATTTTGCATTTCAATAGTTGTCAATGAGTATGCAGGAAGTGATTGGTGGCCGAGACGATTAAATTGAACAATTTTCCCCAGACTGGTGTCGTACTGACACGTTCGGTCTCATAGTTATTGTAGTATATGTAAGACTGTAGGCTAGAAGAATGTAAACTACTCAATTGCGTATTTGGTCCGGCTGATAAATTTTCGCTTGGAACTTTTTGGACTCAGTCCTGATGGCGGGTTTCTTCGACCATTGTTTCATGTTGAGCTTAAAGTAAAAAATTATTTCGCATTAGTGTGTTATTTTCTTTGTAGCCCCAGCCACCCCAGCCACCAATTGATTATTTGATATTTGGCACTATAAGGACATTGACTTTATCGCGTTAGAAATACCAGTACTGTAATCTTATCCACCTACTCTTCAATTCTAGCCAGCTGTTGACGTGCCACATTTGAATTTAATTTACTTGGTTCCTTAGAGCTCGTTTCAAGAAAATTGTACATGTCGTTTGTCTGTAAGCAATATCATTGTTCTGTTTCTCTATCCAAGTATACCCTTTCGGTTCCCATCCTTTAAATAACAAAAAATTGTATTGGTTCAATCATCTATGCAAGTTTCGGTGTTTCAACTGGCTGTTTCAACCACTTTGTTGTATTTAGTTCACTATGGTCTTGTTCAATCTTTTTATACCAGTAAATATTAGTTTGTTTTTGTTTACGAGTGATCTTTTTTATACCATCACCTTTTATTGACCGATTGTTAATTTCGGAAATGTGACTAAAAAATTGGCTTAGACATTATTGAATTATTATTATACATATTGTGAACATTGGCGCGAGGGGCTGTGATACAGTTCCGTCAAACGCTTCCCGATCACGCGATCGGGAAGCGTACTCTGATTGGAAGCGCTGAATGCCATGTAATAATGTCACAGTTGAACAGAGTTCGAGCCCGTCGTTACCCGCAGCTCTGAAGGTTAGTCTGCGTAATTAGTTGAAGGTGCACCATTCATCAGTTCACTCATGCACCAAGTCTCCTGATACTAAATAAATGTATAATGATTACGTTATTTCATTGATATTTTTGATCATAACTTATACTTATTTAATTGAAATGACCAGTGGTGTAATGCAAGAGCATTGGAACCATTCCCGAACCCAACTGAATGACATAAAATATATAATTTCAACTGGACCCTCCACATGAGTGTACGACAATAACAGTAGAGTTGGTGATATGGGGAGAAGTTAATATGCATTTGACGATAGAACAAATGTTCAACTCCTTCAAGGGGCACATGAGAGATAACCACGTGTTCCGTACCGGAACACGTGGTTGGTACCGGAGATGAGCCTTCATGCCGTTACTACGACGAGCAGGTCACGCAAGATGAGCAAAACTTTTCAAATACATTTAAGAATTTTGCTCAGCATCAAAAGTGCAAGGTATCAGCAGTGTGCGGGTCTGCGTCACAATTTTCTTCTATATAAGCTGTAAACTAGCGTCCTTTTCATTCGAGTCACTACGGTCCAGCCCCACACCTTGTGTAAGCTTACCTTAACATTTTCTATACCTTGTCAACTTGTATAAACTTGGTTGTTCTCCCATAGGTTGCCTAACAGTATATAAAATAACGTAGAATATAACCGCAGTGGGCGGGGCTTAGCGTTTTCAAATGAGATTTTTCTTGTCTGACCACAAGACGGCAACAGAGCTTGTGACGCTGTATGATGTCAACGAATTTCGATGATGTCAAAAAACAAGTCAGAACATAAATAACGATATTAATTCTCGTTCAGAATATCCCGGACCATGGTACGTATATCAAAAATAATTTTGAAAAAATACGACATCGCAATCAACATTATTTTTCTGGTGGAAGCGGTAGTTGCCATGTCGTCCAAACGAGATGTTTAAATGCCAACCAGTTATCATATCACGAATATGACGTCCCATGACATCTGCAGGACGTCCCTTGACATCTGCAATGACGTCCCTTGACATCCGCTGAATATGACGTCCCTTGACATCTGCTGGACGTCCCTTGACATCTGCAATGACGTCCCTTGACATCGGCTGAATATGACGTTTCTTGACATCTGCTGGACTTCCCTTGACATCTGCAATGACGTCCCTTGACATCTGCTGAATATGACGTCCCTTGATATCTGCTGGACGAAGATTCAAACATGTATAGATATTACCAATGATCGTAATTGGAAATATCTGTCATGACTCATTGCAGGGCATCAACGAAACAAATTCGTTGGTGCACACAAGCTCGACAGGTATTGATGCAAAGCTGAGATCAGACACGGTTAAGATGTATAGGCCTCCTCGTATTCCACTGTGCAAGGAACAACAATTCGTTCAACTCCTTATCTGCTTTTGACAATAGACCATCTATCCAGGCTATTTTTTCCAGTTACTCCCTAAAAATACAATTTTTAAGTAACTACTCTTGCAGATCCAGACTGGCCGATGGCAAGGCGCACCTCACATTCACCCCATGCGCTAAAACACGAACAAACTTAACGCTTTTGCGCTAAAGGGTCCTGTCAGGACTTTGCAACACACATCGGATTTGGAGTGAGGTTCGAGATCCCTGTCAGCAGCAGGGCCCGACAGCGTATACTGATTTACCCCTGCTGCTTCATAGTAACCGAGTCCTCCCCATCCCAAGTCTATCCCGATTCTCAACGAGACGTCGAGGGTGGGATGCTCATTGTACGCTCTCTTATTACCTCCATATGTACGTCTCTCCTTTGTAGCACCTTTATCACGCCACTCATCCACCCTTAGATGTACGTGTAGGAGAGAAGAAGTTAGCTTCATCAAATTAGAGAGGATTGATGCTCAAAGTAATCAGTGAAGCAGTATTGTCTAGTGTGGCTTTGATAACTTCACTACTCACTCTATACCACTTGATTCCAAACTGAGGAATAAAAAAAAAGCTTCAATACATACACAGAAAATCTACAATTTCGTAGAATGACAAGCTAAGATCATCATATTAGCAAAAATTAGATAACCTTGAGGAGTTCATCCCAAATTTTACCTGAGTGATTGAGACCGGGTATTAAGTAGGGACGCAAATTTTTCTCCTAGCTGAACATAGAAACATGACTCAATAAGAAACATGTCCCGGTGAAGCAGCTGTCAAATTGAGATTAAAGTACTCAATAAGTATGCATTATTTCTTGATGACTCAAGGTGTAGCGATCAGACTTTAAAATCTTTTATATAACAATTGTTCCACCAAGACATGTCGTCTGACCACCTACCAATATTAATTAATTAACAATTACGATCCTCAACCCCCAATTAGCCCATCATATTTTCCGTAACTACAAGGGTGCAGACTGGGACGAATACAAGACACGAATAGAAATCGCCCAACAAGACTTTGACATCACTCAATATAAACCCATTGACGAGGCCAATGATCATTTCAGCACAGTACTTAAGCACTCAGACAGACAGCACATATCAGCCGGGTTCATCCGTCGCTTTAATTACGCTTTTTTGGCTCACATTATACCCAAAATTCAGCAGAGAAATCATCGGTGCCTCCCTGGGCTCTGTCCCTTCCCTCTTCCTTTTCAATGCCTTCATGTACGACATGCCTATTCCAACAGAACTCAACACCTCACGACACGCGGATGACCTCAAAATAATCACACAATAGCACAAACACTAGACCGCAGCTGCAAACCTCCAGCAGGACCTGAACTTTTTTGAAGTCATTATGCTGGACAACAGAATGATGTCAGCAACATGTAATCGCTCAGATTATTAACGCCAGATAACAGCGAACACCGCATCCAGCCTCATGTCACGCTCTACAACACTCCCTTACCTCACAGTCTTAGTACAACAGTTACTATCATTAGAGTAACTTATGACTTGGGGATGACATTCAAACCTCACACAAACACCATCGGCAATAAAGACAGATCTGGATTGAAATTGCTGAGGTTACTTACCACAACCACCTACGGTCACTCCAAGAAATCAATTACCGTACTGTTCAAACAATTTATCAGGCCCATCATCTCCGTCGCAAACACCGTTTGGTCCTCTGACCTCACACCAACACACATTAATTGCCAGCAGAGAATAAAGAACACGGCCTTGTTCATCGCAACGAGCTGTACACAGACCACAACCCATTACCCATTTCAATGAGGGAAGCAAGTTCCTCCGTCTCAAACATCATCTTGACATGAGAGGGACTCAATTATATCAAGATTGTAGACCCGGTACATCCCTGTCACAAGTTATTGAACCCATTTCAAGAGAGCCGACACCTACATAACACACCGGCAACACACTGAGGCTCTTTTTATACGACCATTACCCGTCTTACAAACAGATACACACTGACTTCGTAAGCCCATTCGATGGCAGGACCGCTGATGAATGATTTGCGTCTCTTAGAGATAAAGTGGTGCAAGAAACCAAGGGATACATCCCGTAGATAAAAGTACAAATAAACTAACCATCTTGGGTGAATAATGAAGTTTAAGAAACCATTGATCGTCGACAGACGTTGTAACAAATCCACAAAACTTATCCGACACCAGAGTCAGAAATGTGCATGAGTGGGCTGGTAGAAGAGTGAAGAGAGTGGTTAGAAGCGCCAAGAGGAACAAGGAAAAAAACGTTGCCAAAGAAGCCAAGCACAACCTCAAAGGTTCCAATGCATATGTGAACGAGAGACGTGTTGTTCGTGACTGCATTGTCTCTCTACAAAATAATGCAAGTGATCTAAATTCACCCGATGCAGACATGCCTATGATAATTAATGAGTACTTTGTGACCATTTTCACAGATGCGGATATTAATAATACCCCAGAAGTTGAACTGCATGAAGAAGTGCAACCTTTGGAAAATATTCAATTCCTCGTTGGTGAAATAGAGGAACAACTCAGCAAACAAAGTTATTTACAAATCAACAGGACCAGATGACCTGCATCCTAGAATATTACGGAATCTCTTCGAAATCATACGTGGCCCACTGAAAGAGGTCTTTAACAGGCTACTGGAAATATTCCAGAAAAATGGAAATCGGCAATCAGCACAGTTATATTCAAGAAGGGTAGTAGGCAAGAGCCAAGAAACTATAGCCCAATCAGTCTCACATGTGCGGTTGGTAAAACCTTGGAATAATTGACATAAACACGTATAATATCTCACTTCGAGAGAAGCTACCTTATGAAGGAAATCCAACACACCTTCAGAAGCAAACTTAGCTGCCTGTCCAATCTCTTCACTTTTTCAATGAGGTCACCGAAATATACGATTAAACCAAAGTTGTCGACCTTATAAATCTTGACTTTTAAAGGGTGTTTGATAAGGTACACAGTGAACGTCTCCATAGAGAAGTGGAGGCGTATGGCATAACTCGAAACGTGGCCACGTGGCTCCGAAATTAGCTTACGGGCTACAATCAAGGGGTCTGTGTCGGACAAGGAAAATTGAGTGGGCTACGGTATCAGCAGGAGTACTCTAGGGCAGTAATCCTGGGCCCTTTCTGTTTATAATCTATATAAATGACCTCGACACTGACATCTATTTGCTGATGACACGAAACTGTGCCACAGAGCGGACTATTAGCAAGATCGCATAACTATCCAAAGGGATCTTGGTAAACTAGTGGACTGGTCTGATAGGTGGTAAATGAATTTAAATATTGAAAAATGCACTGTTATGCAGAGAAGCATATGACCAAAATGAACCAACAACGAGACCTTGGAATATATTGATCACCAAAGATTTCAAGTGGAAAAACCAAGTAGAAGTTTGCTAAAAGAAAGGTAATAGAGTTCTTGGTTTTATATCCAGAAACTGACTCTACAAGTCTAGGGTGAAATAACAAACTGAAATGTGTTCAGCACCGAGCAACAAAATTGATTCCGGAACTGAGAAATAAGGTTTATCCGAAAAGACTCGACGAACTTGAACTGATATCACCTGTAATAAGACGACTCAGAGGTTAGAAGAAGCCTTCAAATACTTGAACGGGTTCAAAACATCAGTTACCGAGAACAACTTTCCAATCAAGATACCAACAATTTGGAACCGCTTATTACATGATGTGGTTAACAATAGAAACGTGAACAGCTTTGTAAATCAGCATCGACAAACACTAGGACACTAATCCACCCCCTAACTAATAAAATGTGATGTTAAGACTATGACGCCAAGGAGGTAACAATCTCCTCCTCCCATGAACGGTGACCACCTCTATTAGGTTGGGATAGTTGTACTGCTAATTCAATTTTGGAATATTGATAGAATGGAAACTTCTGCCTGTCCCAGGCCTCCTACTACCACTAGTACTACTACTACTTCCTCACAGTTTTTGCATTGGACGAACATATGGAGTTGTATTGAAGGGAATACCATCAAGTTCAATCGGTTCACAATGTGATGTAGATTACTATACATGTTTTCAACTCAATATATAATCCTGGTCGATGCACCAGGTTTCATTTAGTTTTATGGAAGCTCTACGTAAATTGAACATGAGTTAAAATTCTGAAAGCCGAAATTATAGGCGTCTGAGAGAAACCACTCATTTTTTTCACCGTGTGCGACCCCCCGCCGTCCACTTGAACAAATTTCTGTACATAGATACATATTATAATAACATCGACTAATTTCCGCGAGATCGGTTTCGGTAAGTAGTGTGTAATGTATGAAGTTTTTACCCATCCTCGTTTATCATTTACCCCACGGTCTTACCTGCCAACACCCACGTACTGCTCAAAATAATACCCTATCAAGGTGACAGCTACCTGAAAATAATGAATACTGTGTTAATTTCCGGCCCTAGGTATAAAAAATTAGACTTTGGGTTCCCTAAGAAACTAACGCAACTTGTTAAGCTGTCCATAAACGAACATGCCTTCATTTTTCATCTGTAGACCCTAACCGATTTGCATATGTGAAGAGTTTACGACCGACACCTGGCATGATCGCAAGCACCTGCGGGGGTCAGGGACTATCTATATTGAGGACTTGTAAACGTTTCCTGGTGTCTATTCCTCACTCACACACTATA